>JAUZNJ010034201.1:0-12813 GCA_034780135.1 Jordanella pulchra | reverse complement strand
TTGTGTTCTTCCTAGTGCTCCCTCTAGTGCTCCTTTAGACTCCCCTAGCGTTCCTCCTGAGCGTCCTAGGGTCTCTTTTAGTTGCTGTACAGTTTGGATTAGATTGGATTGGATTACAGTTATTTTCATTAAAACCCTCATTTTCACCACATCCTGGTTCCAGCCTCTGCTTCACCACCTCCACCTCAACCGCTTCACGACAGTTTAACAGTACATGTACCATAGTTTGGTAAGATATGTGAGAAAGTTTAATGGTATTTGTAAAGCAGTCTTATAGCGTATGTAAAGAAAAGTTTACATGTAAGAGAATTTGATGGTATACGTAAGGCCATTTGGTAGTACATTTATACAGTTTATTAATATGTGTAAAACAGTTTGTTAGTATATGTAAAAGAGTTTGATGGCGTTTGCGTGAGGCATTGAGATTATAATGGTGTTTGTTACTGTATCTTTATGCAAGTGAATAGTTTGTGTGAGAGTTTATGTAGACATGTAAGAGAAATTAAATATTTTGTCTCAAGGGGCCGCATACTAAACTGTTCATCTGGTGGGTAATGAAGTTCTGTTACCTGTTGGCTGCAATATAGCCCATGAACAAGATGCTAGCACTCATGTTAAGGAACAGGAGTGGGGCTCCAATGCTGCAGTAGAGCATATGAATAGTGGTCGAGTTCCTGCTGTAGTGGACAATTCGCACTGGGAGGCTTGCACAGAGCAAAAAGTCAGCAGCTGTCAAATGTTTTAGGTAGATCATCCAGCTCTTGGCAACCTGAATAGGATTTCCACTGCAGTGAAACCACAAGGTGAAGCTGTTGATGGTCAAGGCCACCTGCAGAGGAAATTATCACATGAGTAGAAAGGACCAAACTGAAATGTAATTATTACTGTTTAGGACAGTACAACCTGTAGACAGGATGCTCACCAGGAACAGTAGACTGTAGACCATCATAAAGAAAGGGTGGTCGGAGGATTCCAATGAATTACAAGTTGAGTCATGGGAGGTTTCCGATGATTTATTGATGCGTGAAATCACACTATCCATGTCTCTTTATGTTGCTGTAGGTTTTTCATGAAATGTAAAACATCTCAGTCATTCAGTTATACATGGATAAATGTACTAATCTGTTTTATAAGTTCCTGCTATACTCCTGAGAAGCCATGAGGGGAATTTCTACAACTTGATCCCTTAAGCAATGACAATCTAAAAAATGTATAGTTCTGTTTAATTGTATGAAGAGTGTTTAACCACCATTAAAAAAGAAAAAAATGAGTGGGAATTATGACTAGTTATTGATCAAAAAGAACACTCTTAATTGGTGGGAACTTGCACTCATGATTATTCATAAAATCTTTTTGTGCACACTTGACTCTGATTTAATTATAAGTCGTATTTAGATGTCACTTCTACAAGATGAAGCTAGCAAGATTTGGAGGCTCTCCCCAACAATTTTTCACATGTTTTTCTTTTGTCCACATTTTTTGGCTAATTAATTTTGATATATTGTCTTTGATATATTGTCTTAAAGTACTTTCCAAAAGTAATCATACTTCACCAAGTTAGTATTTTTGGCCTTCTGGATCTATACAACTGATTCTTTGAAAAGGACTTGGAAGTAAGCTTTTACCTCTCTAATTGTTAAATGCCATCTCTCTCTTAATCTACAACTGCCTCTAGCAGTGCACAATGGATTAATGAGGTAATGTCTTCTTTGAATGAAATGATGTTTTTGAAAAGACTGCAAATCTGAGAAAATTGTTACAACCATTTGTAGATTTCTTTACAACACAATAAATACCCCCCCGGAAGTATTTTGTGTGTGTGGGTGTGTCATGATTCTGTGCATCAGCTCTGGTCTGATTACCTGATCATCTCCACCTACTCAGCTCCTCTGCTCTAATCAGTCATCATCAGTTCCACCTGCACTCCTGCCTATGTGCCTCTGAGACCTTGATTTTGTCTGAGCCCCCTGTTGGACCTGTTTTTGTGTCTACTGCCTCTGACCCTTAGCTGTACAGGTATCAACAATGGAGGTAGAGAACATGGCCCACTCAGACTCCATGTCTTCAGCCTCCCCCGGAACCTGGGAGAAGCTCTCCCGGAGGTGGGAGTTGAACACATCCCTGACCGAGGGCTCAGCCAGATGTTCCCAGCAGACACTCACTACTCGTTTGGACCTTCCAAGTCTGTCCAGCTTCCTCCTCGTCCAGCGTATCCAGCTCACCACCAGGTGGGGATCGGCTGTAGCCGCCCATAACTGTGGCCATAAGGTCTGCGGTGCCTGTCATGGCGGCAATCCCAGAACCCGATGGTGAACACCGGTAGTAAGGGATGCCATCAAGCTGAAGAAGGAGTCTTATCGAGCATAGTTGGCTTGTGGGACTCCTGAAGCAGCAAGCAGGTATCGCGAGGCCAGCTGCCCGGGCGGTTGCTGAGACAAAAACTCGGGCCTGGGAGGAGTTTGGAGAGGCCATGGAGAAAGACTATCGGTCGGCCTCAAAGTGATTCTGGCAAACTGTCCAGCATCTCTGGAGGGGGAAACAGTGCTTCGCTAACACTGTTTTCAGTGGGAGTGGAGAGTTGCTGACCTTGAAAAAGGACATCATGAGACAGTGGAAGGACTGTCGTCGGGGTGTCGTTGTCCGTGGAACAGTGGACCAGCTCTATACTCTCTGCAGGGTGCTCGAGGGTTCATGGGAGTTTGCCTGCTTTTTGCAGATAACCTGGTCCTGGTGGCTTCCTCCTGCCAAGACCTACAGCATGCACTGGGGTGGTTAGCAGCCGAGTGTGAAGCGGCCGGGATAAGAATCAGTTCCTCCAAGTCCAAGGGCATAGTTCTCAAAAAAAAAGGTGGCTTGTCCCCTTCAGGTTGGAGGAGAGTTCCTGCCTCAAGTGGAGGAGTTCAAGTATCTTAGGGGTCCTGTTCACGAGTGAGGGAAGAATGCAGCAGGAAATCAATAGATGGATCGGAGCGGCTGCAGCCACATTGCAGTCGCTGCACCAGTCTGTCATGGTGAAGAGAGAGCTGAGCGAAAAGGCAAAGCTCTCAATTTACCTGTCGGTCTACGTTCCTACCCTCACCTATGGTCATGAAATCCGGATCATGACCGAAAGAACGAGATCCCGGATATAAGCGGCCGAAATGAGCTTTCTCCGCAGGGTGGCTGGGCTCTCCCTTAGAGATCAGGTGAGGAGCTCGGTCATTCGGGAGAGGCTCAGAGTAAAACCGCTTCTCCTTCATATTTAGAGGAGTCAGCTGAGGTGGCTGGGGCATCTTTTTTAGATGTCCCCTGGACGCCTCCCTCTGGTTTCATACACGTCCCACTGGGAGGAGGCCCAGGCGAAGAGCCAGGACACGCTGGAGGGACTATGTCTCTTGGCTGGCCTAGGAGCGCCTTGGGTTTCCCCCAGCAGAGCTGGAGGAGGTGTCTACGGAGAGGGAAGTCTTGGAGTCTCTGCTGAGACTGCTGCCCCCGCGACCCGGTCCTGGATAAAGCGGAAGACGACGAGTGCCTCTGACCCCTCTTTTTGCCTCCCTGACCACAATTCAAGATTCTGCTCATGAGTCATCTCAGTCATCTGTCTTCGTGGTTCTGACCCCTGCTACAATTACGACTCTGGTTCTGGATTTCAGATTGGATTCATCTCAGTCATCTGTCTTCCTGGTTCAGACCCCTGCTCTCACTATGACTCAGGATTCAGGATCACATCTCTCACTTGCAGAACTCCAGTTAGGAACAAATCCTGTAACAAGGACTCTCGCATACTGGTTCTTCATCCGCTTCTCTGGGCTTATTCACTGTTCCCCTTGAGGTCCTTGAGGTACCTTCACTCTCTTGGTGGCAAAATATTCCGTTATCCTGTGCTGGCTATTAACTATTCCCTCCTGAAGAACCTGTTGCTGCTGATCCTTGCTGCTAAACAAGATTATCATCTAAATAAACTGTTAAGCCTTTTCCTTTGTTGTCTGATTCGAATTCGGGGTCCACAAATTCACCCTACCGTTACAGGGTGTGTGTGTCTGTGTGTGTGTAATTTTGTTACTGCTTTTTAATTTGTGTTTATTTTTGTGGAAAAAGATTAAATATTCATATAACAGAGAGACTAATCACATCTAAAGTGGAGGTGGTAATCAGAGGGAATACTTAATTTAAAACATACTAGTTGGAAATGGTTTCAACATCCAAAATGAAGGCAGACATTAAGACAATTTTGATAACCCTGAAAACGCAACTGAATAAAAATAGGCCAAACACAGTTCTGACTGTAGTTCTGGAAATAAACTAATGATATTTATATGGGTGCCAATGATCTTATTTTAATAGAATCAATCTTATTTATAAAGAATCCCATAAAATCATTACTGCTAAGAGAAGGAGGACGGTTCAGGGGAGCTATGGCTCTAAGCAAGTTTGGCAAAAGTATAACAAATAAATATACCATTATTCATATTCTTCTCTATTAATGAAGAGAAATATGCTGCCCTTGTTTTACCTAGGGTGATTTGATACACCAGTAGATTATTTCCAGATTAAATAGCATTCTTGTAAACGTGTAGAGTGGTAGTTTCTTTTCAGTTTCCTAGTTTTACACTTCAAAATGTGCAGCTGTGAATTAAACCAGGGGAGCCAGCTTCCTATAAAGAAAGTCCTACTCTTTCACAGAGCTATGTTGTGCAAAGCAGTGCATATAAAGAAGTAACCTTATTCACAAAATCAATCATTGTGAAGGGGGATAAATTGCACCCTGCAGTGTTGTTGGTGATACAAAGGAAGGAGAAAAGAGAAACACTTCTGTTATTTATTATTACATTATCTGATAATGATCTGCTGAAGTGAAATCTTCTTCTTCTTTTGGGGAGAACTTTTCTAAATTGAGTTTGAAGGTTATTATAAAATCTAGATCAGTATGACAGGCTTTATAACTGGAAAATAAATATGTTAGAGTTCACCTGGACAGTACACTTCACAGGAAGCAGCATCAAAACCAGAGACTTAAAAAAGATCAACAGGCTTTTACATCAAGCTGGTGTCGTTCTGAAAACTCCTTGAAAACCTCTTGAGATGAGCGACACACGTTTCAGAGGATAAAGAAGCCTGACCATCCATTTTACCAGACATACAACAGCAGCATGCATTCAAGGTTTCCAAAAGCCTCTTCAGAGCTGCACTAAGACAAACCACTACAGGAGATGCAAACCTTCAGCATCAACAACAACTGTATGGAACCTGCATAAAGTGAGTTACAATGTCATGGATCCCTGTGAGATTAATACATTATCTTTAACACAACTGAATTGAGTTAGGATCGAAGTTGCCTAAAAATTTAGCACACAGGCCACTGCTGGAATACATCTAAATCCAGGATAACAAATCCTGATCCTAAATGTTGTTAGGATGAAGAAATGAAAACATCTCAGAGATCATCAATGTTCTGCTAGAATCTGTTCTTCAGAGAGCTTCCTTACCTTCTTCATTAACAGCAGCTCTACAACAGTCTTAATCGAATTAATGACAATTTAAACATAAGGAAATACACCAAAAAAGTCTCAAACTTTTGATTCCAGCCAAGTTTCCAAGCCCCAAAACCCTGGAGCAGGGTAGATTTTGTAGTGAAGAACTTACAGCGCAGTTTCTACCTCCTGTCTACAGCTTCAGTACTTTTCCTAATGGAAGGAAGTCCCCTCAGTGTTGAAATCCACAAACTGGAAACACTACCCAAGGGAGATGTAAAGTTCTCTGTTTAGACGCTTCATAAGTCTCTCATGTTTCCTTCTTTAGAAGACCAAAGCATTTGTACACTTCAACTTTTGTTTTTATTGGTTGAGACAATCTGGTACCTAGTAGCTAACTTTCACTGTGGTTTGTCAAAAAAAGTTGGTCATTAGTGAGGTTTTGCTTAGTGGTAACAACTGAGACTGTTTGTCATGAAGCTTCCTTAACTACAGAAAGGAAATTTGCAATAACTTACTCTTAATAGGTTTTTAAGCTTGCTCTTGTTGAGCCATTATTAAAAAGTACAATTTGAAACCTACAATGCTTATAATCTAACCAATCTTCAAAATCCCTTATATGTAAAAGCATACTGAAGAAGCACTTCCAGAACCATTAATTTCTGTTGTTAAAGGTCAGATCTTTAAAATTGTTCATTCTGCATTTCATCTCCTTCATAATGCTGCTGCAAGGATTTAGCTAACACAAGAAAGGTATGGCACATTTCCCAAATTTAAATCTCTTTATATTTGTGTACTAAACATTTTAGAACTCATTTTAAAACTTCAACCCTTACCTTTAGAGCCCTGTGCCCTTTTGATAGATCTCCATGCAGCTCTGCTCTCAGTCTGAGATAATCCATTCAAAGGCTGCTAATGGTTCCACAAACACATACTAAGACAGGATAGTGGAAGGTACCTGCCACCTTTCTACCTTTACACTGCCTAGTTTCTGTTGACTGTTTTAAGAAGAAGTGAAAAACAAATTTATATGTACTGGCTTTTAAATAGCTTTATACTGTATGATGTGAGATGTATGCCTTTTTTTGTTTCATGTCTTTATTTTATGTTGTTTTATGCTTATTTCTGTAAATTACATTTTGTTTATTAATCTGTGAGAGAAGCTCACCTACTTAAAAACCAAAAGGGTCCTTATGATCAGATAACTCCCTAGCCACAGGTTTACCTTCTAATTTCAGCAACAGAGTCAGTATTTTGGTCACTGGGGAGTGTGTGTCTGTGTTCTTGTATTTAATACAGTGTGGGGCATATAGCACATTGATTCCTCCTTGTGTGCCAGATGGTTTGACCACATGAGAATTGTTATTTTAGGATAAAGGTTCACATTTAAGATTAAAGTTTGAATTGAGTTTAGGCTGCATTAAGAGTGATGTATGAACCCATGATGGTTAGGTTTGGGAAAGGATCACAGTTAGGCTGTAGAATTTAATGTAACTCAATAGAAAGTCCCTTCAAAGATAGAGAGACATTTAATATATGTGTGTGTCTGTATAGGGGGGAAATACAAAACCCCACACAACTTTAATCTCAACATCTCATCTGTACACTCTCGCGCATACCAAAAAAGGTAAAATTGTTAAATTTTTTCTCACATGATTGGATAATTATAGGTTTACAGAAAGCTGTAGCCACATTGGTCTGTAGCTGCAGTCTCGCATCTCAAGCACCGGGGGGTGGGGGTGACACGTGTGTCTGCTTCTTCATTTAATACCATCTTCCCCGGTAGATTAGTGAACAGGTTGGTTGACCTAGGTCTTGCTCATGATTATGTGGATCGAGATGTTCCTGTCAGGTTGTAGCTGGGTTATACAGTTGTGCTTGAAAGTTTAAATCAAGCAAGTACCCTTGCAAGTGAGAAAAAGAAAAGCTGCCAGAAAGTTTCAATCAACACAGAAAAAAAGTCACTAGATTTGACACTGGGCGCATTTTTTGAAATGTGCCCAAAAGTGCAAGAAGGGTCTGAAAAGGCACTAAATTTAGCAACAACAGCATTAAATTGGCAACACTGCACCACACTCCATTTTAAAAGACCAGACTGGGATTAGAATAAAGGATCTTCGGCAATCATTTCTGAATGCTAATATCTGAAGACTAACAGTTTGTTTGTAAGAATAAATAGTATTTGTAGGTCTGGTCAACTTTTGGGGCTATACATTGGAGCAGTGGTTAGCGCTGTTGCCTTACAGCAAGAAGGTTATGGGTTTGGTCCCGGCCTGGGGGCTTTTCTGCATGGAGTTTGCAGTTCTCCCCATACATGCGTGGGTTCTCTCCGGGTACTCCAGCTTCCTCCCACAGTCAAAAAACATGACTGGTGTGAGGGTGTGTGTGCATGTTTGTATGTCTATGTGGCATCCTGGGTGTACCCCGCCTTACGCCCATAGTCTGCCGGACATAGGCACCGCGACCCTGACAGATGAAGTGGGAGAAGATGGATGGATGGATTCATTTTCGGATGCTAACATTAGGAACAGATTACGGTAGATTAAGTAAGGGAATGTCTTTATCTGGGTATAAACTGTGAACCCAGGCTGTCTCAAAAGCAGAAACCACCAGAGATGGGTGGAAGCAGCTAGGTAAAATATATTTGCTGCAGCACTCTGTCTCAGTCTTTTTTGTTCCTGTGGTCTCTCTGTTCTGCCCAGGCTGAGTCAGTGTTTGTGGTTTGTGACTTTATGTCTGATTCACAGTAGACTTGCATCAAAACAGTGCAGAATAGTAATGGTTCTGTTTCGGTTGTACTTTCAACTTTAAGTCGATTATTAAAATGCAGAAATGTTGACAGAACAAATAATGGAGCAGAATGTCCCCAGAGTATCCAGAATGTCCCCAAGTTCAGATCTGAGTGTGTGGGTGCAGAGTGCAGATTACAGTTTTAACAGTTCAACAGTCTGATGGCAAAGGGGGAAAAGCTGTTGAAGAACCTATTGGATCTGCACCGGATGCTGTGGAGCCTCTTCCCAGAGGGCAGCAGGGAGAACAGTCGATGCTCAGAGGAACCAGGTATACCATCTTAGAAAAACGGTCCATGATGGTGAGAATAATGGTGAGTGTGAATGAATGCGGAAGAGTGCGTCCGTTTTTTTTTAAGTTCTTCGTCTTGGGTCTGTGTGAGAGGGCAAAATTGAAACATGCGAAAAAGAGTGCCTGTCAGGTTCTGGGGTTTTGGTGTTTTTTACTTGGTGTTTCTTCCCTATTTTTGGACACTAGATGGAGCCAGCGACTGTGGTTGGAGATTGGAGGTTGGAGATGATCACCGATAAGTGGAGTATTTAAGGAGGATGGCTGGTGTCACTACCTTGCCAGACAGTCAAATTATTTTCGTATTCAGAGCCTTCCAGCATGGGACTAACTTTCCCCAAAGTAGTCTGTTTTCCCTCATTCTGATCCCTGTTTGTTTTCTCCTCTGAAGGTTATCCACAGTTCCTGAGGAGATTCTCTAAATGCTTCTTGTTGAGTTCTCTGATGAGCTCAAAACCCGAGTTACCCGACACCGTGGAAAATACCCACTGATTGCCAACAATCCCCTGCAAGTAACTCCTGAGCAAAATTGCTTCCTGGTTCTTCAAGACGGACGGGACGGATGGCAGTCATCCTCCCAACGATCCTTTCAGGTATGATCTGCTTCCTCGCCATCCACCACAGCCAAAGCTCCAATCTACTTCAAAACCTGTAGAACTTCCACACACTCCAAGACATTCTACAGGAAAACCCTAGACCTGATCCCCCCTCTTTTGATAAAACTCTTCTTCACTGAAAGTAAGATATTTCCACTCAGAATTATCTTACAACTGAACTTTCCTACTGGTCTTTGAACTCATCATCCCTCTTCTATCTCTGCAGTGCGAGAGTCTCAGTCTAAACCCCTACCGAGCCGAATTCAACCAAAACATTCTTTATTTCATCTTTAAATAAATTCTTTAAACCTAATTTGTTTCCAGTGGTGTCCTGCATGCGGGCTAAGAATTTAACTTCCAGCATGACAGTGCCCACCTGGCTTGATGGGGGTTTAGGAGTTTGCCATATTACAGATACACAAAATTCTTATGGTCAGTCCACTCCAAAAATGGTTCAATCAAACACTCCAGCCAGTGGCTCCACTCCTCCAGAGCCAGCTTGACACCTAGGAGCTCACGATCTCCCATGTCATAACTCCGTTCTGCTGGAGAGAGGCTTCTAGAATAAAATGCACATGGGTGAATACCATCCAGGTGCCTTTTACAAATGTAGCAAATTAGACTATGGTTATTAACAGAGTTATTAATCACCAACCAATAAAAGGTCTCTGTTAATTCGTTACCCAAAACTCTTCACTTTATAAAATAAACACAAACAACGACAATACAATGGTACCTTTATTAACTAACAGTCACTAAAACTAACACACTACTGAAAATAAGTACAAGTAAATAAAAAAAACACAAAAAGGAAGAATAGGTTTTCAGTGTCTGTTTTAAAGTCCATGAAAAATATTCAAGCTTCAGAGTTTAATGCATTCAAAGTGTCCTTTAAAGATAGCAGATTAATGTTAAAAAGAACATGAGGCGGTCAAAACAATGAGGTTTCACTTGCTTTATGGTGGAAAACGGATAATACTCAAAAATCCATTAATTGTAATGAAGCTGAAAGAGAAGAGGTTAGCTTACTACTAAACATCTATCTACCTTGTTTGCCACCCAAGCAGAGTAATCAATGTAATGCACCTGAGAGAAAGAAAGGATGGCTTTACTGTCAGCTTGGTTCAGGATGAAAGGCCTTTCGATTCGGCCCAGTGGCTCAGTCCTTGGTCCATTCAGTTAATCCGCAGGTAACTGTCAAAGAGAATGGAATTAGTGCGATGCCCTCACAATGCAACTGTGCAGGGCTTAGTTTTATGACTCACGGCCTTTAATGAAGAATTGAAGCAGGCGTCCCCTGTTGCTATGGCAGTTAGTCATTAGCGGTTGTTCCCAGGCAACTTGAGAGGAGGGCAGGACGGACAGTCTGGCAACAGGACGCCAGCTTCAGGCGGTCCTCATCAGCAGCGTGTAGCAGCTCCTCTGGAATACAATGATCAGGCCCCAGCTGTTCCCTGGGTCGGCCAAACTGAAATCTAATCTGTGATGCAGGCATTCAGAACACCGCGTCCAACTTGGATCACAGGAAAAAACTACATTCAGCTTTTGAATTGTAGATAAACTTAGTCTCTCGGCCAGCAAGTAGACTGTTCTTCTCCAGAGGTATTTGGTTGCCAACTGGGTTTGCATCAGCTGATGATCGGCTTGCCTTACCTAGCCTTCGCCAGCAGCTGGAAGAGGAAGTGGAATGTTTGGCACTCGCTTATATGACCTCAGTTGCAGGATGTGTGGTCAGAAGACTCTCACCTTTATTCCAGAAGTTTGATCTTAAAAGCAGGAAAAGTGCATACACAGCACAACTTTGAGAAGCCTGGCCAGGGCGATGAGTTGCTTTGATGATTGATAGGTGGAGATTAAAAATAAAACTTAATCATCTCTTCATCCGACACCAGCAATGTTGGGATTCCAGCTCAGAGCTTTCAAAGGAAAGAAGTAGTCCTTTTTGCCCGCAAAAGTAGACTAAGCTTCTGGGGCTTGCACCACGTGTAAACGTGATGGATTTAAAATTTGTCCCTAGGGAGGGTTCAGGATGTAGTAGGGAAGGGTGGACTGCTGTAGTTCTTACCAAGCAAGTTGGAATTTGTAACCTATTGTAATACCTATTAATTAGCTACATCTTCCAGTTCTAATTACTTAATATATTCATCATTTACTATTAAATATCACAAGATACAGGATTTTGGGCTTGTGGGTATGGTATGATATGGATCATCTATTATTTTGCCAATGAAGTTCTAAAATTCACACAGCTGACCAAAGAGTCAGCAGAAAAAAGGCTTTAAGACAACATAGTATTGATTTAGCATGTTTTGTCTCTCTGAAGAGGATTCACTTCTGCAAAAACGTACAGCATTCGCTGGGATGGATCACAGCTAAACACAACGCAGCTAGGATGAAGATCAGCTCCTCCTTGTAGAAAGCCATGGAGCTTGACTGGAAAAAAAGGTTTTCCCTCTTCAGGTCAGACGGGAGTTGCTGGTTCAAGTAAAGGAGTTCAAGTATCTCAGGTCATTTTCACAAGTGAAGGGAGATTGGAAAGTGAGCTCAATAGTGAAATCGGTCCAGCTGTGACTATAAAGTGGATACTCTGCAGGTCTGTTGTGGTAAAGAGTGAGCTGAGCCAGAATGTAAAGCTTTACATATACTGGTTAGTCCATGTTCCTACCCTCAACCATGGTCATAAAACTCAACCATGACCGAAGAAATGAGATCCAGCATACAAGAGGCTGAAATAAGCTTTCTTTGAAGGGTGGTTGTGCACCTTGGCTTGGAGGCTTGGAATAGAGCATATTTTCGTCCTTCACCCATAATACATTTTCTCACCCAGAAGAAAATATCTATTTGATTTTGGCTTAATTCCCAGACTGTAAATGGGGTTCAAAAAGTAAGCAGAGACACATTAATGAGTGAAAAAGGAAGCACAGCAAGCTGTGTCAGTGAATATAACAGCTGACATGTGGACCTCTGTGGACATGAGGGCTTACTTGTCGCTAACCTGTCATTACATTATTGATGTTGATTGCTTCTGTGTTTGGATTGCAACAACTACAACTAAGTCAATCTGCAGATATTTTCCCCCAAGTCCAAACAGCAAGATAAATTCCATCCCCACAGCTAATATTAGAGTCTTGTGACTGATGCAATACTACACAATCATATCTACAAAAATGTTCAAAGTTCAGCTTTATTTTCGCATTGCCCTTATCCTAAATTTAATTGTAAAAAAATAATGTGATCTACATCAGTCAGACACAAATCTTGGCAAACTGTAAAACACTTCAAATCCAGCATCACAGCCAAACAGAAGCTTGCTCAAGTGAAGCAACAGATTGGACGGCCTTCTCTAAAACTTATCAATGAGAAAGGGTAAAGGTGCGACCCAACTGTTCTCTTCGTTTTGGTAGACCTCTTTGTCTATTATCTTTAAGAAAGCTTTGTCTTCGATCGACAAAGCTCTTGTATCATCACGCTCAGACCTAACAAACACAGCGTGTCCTAAATCATCTGTGTCACTGTTGGGATCTGTAATCTGCCTGCCAGCTCATGCGAGCTGGGTCTGTGATTTTCTGTGACTCTTGTTGCTCTTGTGAAGAGCTGAAACTGGACCTGGGCCTGAACTGTGGGAGTCCGGAGTTTGCCTGCCAGCTCATGTGAGCTGGGCCTCTGATTTCCTGTTACTCCTGTTGCTC
>JAUZNJ010034200.1:0-12814 GCA_034780135.1 Jordanella pulchra | reverse complement strand
ATCACTCTATCACAGAAAAATAAGACTTGGAGAACTTATTGGAAACTCAAGACAGCCATGACATTATGTTTTTTACACGTGTATGTAAACTTTTGACCACAACTGTATATAGCACCAATTCACAACACATGTCATCTCAAGGCTCTTTACAAAGACAATTCAATCAAATCACACAATCACATTAGTTAAACATTTTGTAACTAAGGAAAACCAGCTGATTGCATTGACTCACTGATTCGACAGCAATCCCTCACACCAAACATGCATGGATCAATAGTGGAGAGCAAAACTCCCATTTAAAAGGGAGAAAAACCCACTAGAGTTTGGATTTAAATTTAAAGTAATGGTCACAGATTCTGGGGTAAGATCGTAGAGAAGAAAATACAGCTTGATTTGATTTATTTTATTTAATTTTCAATACTTATATAGTGCCATTTTACAATGCATATGATCTCAAGGCACTTTACAGAGAAAATTCAGATGATCCAGTCAGATTGGTTAAAACATTGCTATTTATGGACAACCATCTGATTGCATCCAGTAATTGACTTTGCAGAATTTTCTCCTCCTGGATGAGCTTGTGGCGAGAGGCAACGTTTGCTTGTATTGAGTCACTGACTCTACAGCAATCCCTCGCACCAAACATGCATGCAGCGACAGTAGAGAGATAAAACTCTTTGAACAGAATGAAACCCCCAGCAGAGCCGGACTTAGTTTGAGCGGCCTTCTGCTGAAGCCATCTGAGGGTTCAAGCAGATAGAAGCAGACACACGAAAAGAACATAGAAGCACTGATCTATAAAAAATTTCTATGTTGTTAGTACTATTTTACCGCGTGAAAAAAGTATTCAGTATCTAGTTAAATAAAGGTGATCGATGGACTATTCACTCACTCTGTATTTATTTTGGTTCTTTGCAAATAAAGTGAGAACAAACAGAAGTCACAGCATGAGGTTCAGGTCTGTTCTGGCCTGAAACAGTTCACTCTAACTTAAAGTCTGAAGCTTTTTTCAGAATCAAAACATGACAAGACAGTGAGCAGACAACATGTGCAATGTTATGGGAATCTAAACTGTCTTGTTATGGAAGGATTATTTTTTGTCCCAAAACAACATATGACTGGATGCCCTTGCAGGTGGAAAAGACCTGAGTGAATAATTTTATAAGTAAGTAATTGGGATAACTAAAGATATGTCATAGGGAATAATGGGAGATCGATTTTTCCACAACAGTTACTAACCTCGCAGGAAATAAATTGTTAACAGAAGAACTCTGAGCAAGTTTTGATGTTAAAGCGATGACAGAGAGCACATACAGTCAGTCACAGTTAAATCAGTCCATGGCTCTGTCTAGAAGAGAAACAGGACTAAACACTGAACAACAGGTTTAACTATAATCTGGGGTGTTGACTGCAGCAGCCCAGCCAACATTTCCCTCTAACATTTCTAAACAAGAACAGACCAGATGAAGCTACTATGATGAAAAAAGCAGAGACAACATAAAGTTCTGGGTTGAACTGACAAATACTGCAGAATGGATAATTGAGATGTGATGGAGGAGAACGATGAAACGGTGATAATCATGGTGTTACTGTGCTTACTGTGCTAACAATGCTTAGTACAAATCTTCCAGTCGGGTTCATTATCTTCCTGAAACCCTGCATTCCTTTTAAAAATCAACAGAGGAGGTGTAAGGACAGTAATATGAAGCTTAAACATGAAGTAACTGATGCTGTTACTTGTGCCAACCAGATTGCCTAGTCCAGATCTCTTTCCTTTAAGGGCATGTGTAACAGAAACACATACGTGGGCAGAAGGCCAAATGGTTAAAAAGACAGAATATTTGAGAATACAAACAGAAGAGCTTGTTCTGGACATTTAAATAAATATGTTTTTAAATATTGATTTACTCCACTGTAAAAATGAGAATTCTGTTTCATCCAGTGATGATCTGCCAACTGACAGTTGGTGTTTCTTGGCTTTGACGTAAGTTTTAATGTTGGCAGCAACAGATTCTGTTAAGAGAGATGATCAATATGACACTACTTAAGATTCGTAGCTCTTATTTATACTGTAATCTCTGCAGTGACTTTGCAAATGAGATGAGAGCACATAAACTCACTTAAATTTGAAAATTAGATCAAACATTGGGACTGAACTCCATTGTTACCGCCCCAGGTTGGATTTTCCAAAGTATGTGTGACTCAGCAGCTTTTGGTCTAAATATAAAGTCTAATTAAGCTAAAAGCTTTACTGGCTTCCCTCTATGACTCTTTCCCAATCCCTGCCCCAAACTCTTCTACCTCACCGGAAACTTCTGACTAATGGGACGCAACTTCACTTAAACGCTGGAGCCCAAATAAGATTAATGAGCAGACGCATTTTTTGTGGCTGCCACCTATTCACTACCTCTTCTGGCAGCACTCGCAGACTCTTAGTGAGATTTCTTGTAAGCTCCTGTTTGTAAACAAAAGCTTATTCGGGGCTTTTTTAGATGTTGGGGTTGAAGTAAAGTAGTGGTGGCTTTAAAAGCACATACAGTACGGTGCTTAGCAAAACAGAATTCTTGTCACTTTAAATTTCTGCATGATGTCACAGAATGAACTCAATCTTATTAATTGGATTTTATGTGATTAATCATTTTATAACTAAAATCTTAAGGCTGTGCTTGGTTTTTAACAATTTTTGCAAAGAGTTTTTCCCTTGTACTTTGGTACCACTGTGTAAAATTCAGGTGCAACTAACTAAGTTTCACCGGTGTACTTATTGACCTGAAATCTGTGGATTTTTCTCTTAGGATATTTGTAATGCAAGCTTAGGTTGAAAAAAACCCTAAAACCTCGTATCCCCAGTGTTAAAACATGCTTTGATAGACTGTTTAATCATCAATCCCAAAATCTGAACACTGCATCTCAGCTGAGTTGGAAACATCTGGACGCATATGATTGGACTAATGCATTTCCCAAACTTTTACAGGGTTTTATAGAGTGGCACATTGAACATTGAACTTGAAATACATTAATGCTGAAAGCAAAAAACTTTTTTTTAAATGGAAATCATAAAAAAAGGTTTGTAAATTAAAATTTCAAAAAAATTCCAGAAAAAAAATTAACACTGGTGAGTTTCGATCTGAGTCCAATCAGCACAATTTAATTCACTGTGCAGATTGAACTCGCCTGGCAGAACAAATACATGGCATAGAGATGACTTGTTGACTCCACATCTCCCATCTGTGCTTTCATCCTTTGAAAAAGGCCTGTCTTTGATTGGCCGGCAGGTGTGGTCCATTAACATACAGTTAAACAAGTCGTGAGCGCAGAGGTGAAGCTAAGCCAGCACAGAAATAGAGTGGAGTGGGAGCAGAAAGTGATTAAAACAGAAGCACAGCTGGTGGAGCCGAGTTTATTAAAGACACATTTTGAGTGAAAGGGTGCGAGACTGAACACTGCACACCAGTCCCTCTGCTCGCTTGGGTTGGTAGCACAAAATGCCATAACAAAGGGTATTCAAGACTCTTCAGCTGCCTCATCTATAGTCCCATTTGCCTTCCAACCACACTCCAGTCCAGCCCCAACCTCTTTGACTCCATCTTTCTTTTCTCCTCTTCCGTTCCACCACCAGTGTCCAGACTCTCTTCTTATCAAACATCATCAGCAATGCTCAGCTTTACTTCTTACGGGGTGGGGTCTGAGCACCAAATATTTATGTTCATTCATTCCAATAAACTCTTTAACTCCTTCCTTATCTCCTTTTGAGTCTCCCCAGGTTGAAACGCTGCTTAGATGTTCCAGATGTAGCTATAGAGAGGATCACTGAGCAGGATAAATGTGTAAAACTTAAGGCCAGATCTTCAATGAAAAGGTTTAAATCAAAGTTTGTGACATCAATTAATGGGCCAGAATGGTCCAGTCAAAGTCCAGTTGCTCTTTGACAAAAGCATAGAAAGGTCTCCAACTGTATCAATACTTTTGCAATGTTTGAAATGAATTCAATCAAAATTTGTGTGGATTACTAATCTCTTCCTGTCTTTCTTGTTTTATCTCAGGCTACGGGCATGCAGCTCCTGGGACTGACGCGGGGAAGGCCTTCTGCATGTTTTACGCTGTCCTTGGAATCCCTTTGACCCTCGTCATGTTCCAGAGCCTTGGTGAGAGGATGAACACATTCGTCAAGTACCTCCTGAAACGCATCAAGAAATGTTGTGGGATGCGCATAACAGACGTGTCCATGGAGAACATGGTGACAGTGGGATTTTTCTCCTGCATCGGCACGCTCTGCATCGGAGCCGCTGCTTTCTCTCATTATGAGGACTGGAGCTTCTTTCAGTCGTACTATTACTGCTTCATCACATTAACAACAATAGGCTTTGGGGACTTTGTGGCCCTTCAAAAGAACCGGGCCCTCCAGAAGAAGCCCCTGTATGTTGCCTTTAGTTTCATGTACATCCTTGTGGGCCTGACGGTCATTGGAGCCTTCCTGAACCTGGTCGTGCTCCGTTTTCTGACTATGAATAGTGAGGACGAGCGGCGGGACGCAGAGGAACGCGCATCTCTCGCTGGAAATCGCAACAGCATGATTATTCACATCCAGGACGAATCGCTGCAGCGGAGCCGGCGACGACGAGAGCCATACAGAACGGAGGTGACCGACCTGCAGTCGGTGTGTCCGTGCATGCACTACCGCTCGCACGACTACGGCAGCTCCGGCGGTGGGATCGGAGGCCTTGGTTGTGCCTTTTCCCAGCAGAACTCATTCAGCTCACAGCTAAACCGCAATCAGTACTTTCACTCGGTTTCCTACAGGATCGAGGAGATCTCGCCCAGCACCTTGAAGAACAGCCTCCTCCCCTCGCCCATCAGTTCAGTTTCTCCTGGCCTTCACAGCTTCACAGACAATCACCAACTCATGAGGAGAAGGAAATCTATCTAAAGCTCAGCACTCACAGGACCAGTGAGTTTTTATGTTTTATACATAATAGGTCAAACATTTTCAATGCTGCTCTTCACCAGATTTTTGTTTTAGCACTTCTTCCCCCCCCTTGGTTTGGTGATATGAAATAAAAGTGTTGCTGTGAACAGATGAAGACAATTGGGCAGAACAGCAAGAGTTGGACCCAAAAAGATGCAAAGCATGAAGCATGGATGTCTATTTTTTCAAGAATTGATTCAAAGAGACACTACATGAACTAAAAAATTTACTTATTACAGATTTACACTATAAAGTTAATACATGAACTTTGGTTACGTATTAAATGATGCACACTGAGGAAATGCTATTTTTCAAAGGGAGTTTGCTTGTTTCACTCTAACTTGAAGAGATATTTGTTATGACGTATTATCCCATTGCCTCGCTGCAGACAGAGATTTCAAAAATGATCTAAAGCATCAGGTATTATTTTCAATAAGCAATCATTTACTTTAATAGTTTCAACTCACATTAAGCCAAAATATTGTTGCCAATATTAGCATGTGACTTAGATGTCATTTACTAGTAGGCCATGTTTTTTATGTTGGTTTTTTATGGTTGGTGTTAAGGTGTCTTTTGTGTATAAATCAAAGGATCATACTGCTGTTATTAATACTTCCTGCTGATCCAAAAAACATTGGATTGAGTCTGGATAGCTTTAAATTCACTTGCAGCCTTTTCAACTTAGCAGTGACCTAAAAGGAAAGACAACAAAAGCACTATAGCATTTCCTAGCTTTAGGGTCTTCCCATTCAAACGGTTGATTTTTGTAGTATTATGTTCCGAAAATGTTGATGAATATTTATTATTATATGAACAATATGGACATGCAATTAGGATATGGTACAACAATCATTGGGCAATCTTTGTTTTGTAAATTAAAAAAAAAACTAAATAGGACCTTGGTTGCACGCTAGAATATTATTCAACACCATTCAGATCTTGGCACGTGCCTTTTTAACGAGGAGTTCCTCACCATGCATGCATAGCTTGGCATGATGCACACATTTTTCCTGCAACAGTCTTAAAAGATGCATGTAACTTGAGTTTGCATCTTAAATTTGCCCTTAGGTGTCCATAGCTGTTTATTGTAAGTGGTGGTCATATGACATACAGCTGATAGTCTTGCTCCCAGATGACAGCATACTTTGAAACTACAAACACTGCTGATTTTTTAACCTAACTTGTTCTTGCATTCAATATGGAACCTTACTGAATTTCTCATCATAAAATCCGATTATAGGTTTAATCCCCCCCCCCACGATGATTTTGTCTTAATCAATTTCCATCCCTATGTTGTATCACTGCGTTGCCATTTTTTGTCTTCTTTCCACCACTTTGTGTCGCCGTGCCTATCATTACAAATCTTCTTAGCTTGTGGTTTTCTTCTTGGGATGGTGGGTTTTACAGACAACTATTCATGAAAATTGAAAAAAAATCCAAACTTAGATATTGCAACTTATTTCCTGACTGGGGAAGCGTTGTTCATACAAAATGGTCTGAGTGTCTTTTGGTCATTTGACTTTTCTATTTAAAAACTACAAAATATTTACTATGTGAATTTTGTTCAAAATACAACAATTAAAATTAAAATACAAATTGTTTCTCTTTTCTCTGCTTCAAAAAGGATGAGCGGAATTTCTAAAATTAATTTGAGTTTCGTTTTCTATTTTGATTGACAAAAAAGAAAAAAGAAAACTTCATTATAAAAAGGAAAAATACTTTTTTTTTATTTTCTAAGATCAGATGTGGTCACTTATTTTGAAAGAGCACACAAATTTGACAATGGGGCAGATATCACAAGTAAGTTTGGGAGGAAGAGGATTTTTGCACGAAATTCAAGAAGTAGGGCTTAGTCCTGCAACTTGCTAGTTCAAGCCCCGTGCTCTCACCGTGTCGTCTGTTGTATTTTCGCTAAGACATGACCTACTTTTGATCAGAGTGATCAGGTAGCTTCAATTGCATTGCAGCCTGGTTTCTGTCTGTTTGCCCAAGGGCTGCGGTGGCTACAATGTAGCTCACTAACAAAGGACTGGCTGCACTTTGAATCCTCTGTCATGATAAAGTGCTTTCAAAGCACAAACCTTCTAATTAATTTTCTTTATAAAATATCCTCAGGTGTCTTGCAGAACATCTTTTTCCTTCCTACTAATTTTTAACGTCAGTGCTGTAATTTTCTGTTGATGGCATAGCTTGTTTTTGCAATGTCTAAAATCTAAACTGGATAAGTTATTTATGTTTTATTTTTTTTAGCCAAAGCAACAATCCACACTGTTGAATCTGTTGCTCTCTTAAAGTGACAGCATCCGGTCCGGAAAGCAAACAAACAGATCTTTTTTTGTTGGTTTCCGCTTTTGAAAGTAATTTATTTTTTGTTAAATAACATAGAAAACAAAAAAAGGTTTTCTCATCCCTCTTTTACAAAGATGAATATTAATTTCTGTTTTTCTATTTTAATACTAAAACTAATATAGCCACTTTATTTTTGGTACTTTACCTAA
Source organism: Jordanella pulchra (assembly GCA_034780135.1). Taxonomy (NCBI): domain Eukaryota; kingdom Metazoa; phylum Chordata; class Actinopteri; order Cyprinodontiformes; family Cyprinodontidae; genus Jordanella; species Jordanella pulchra. The sequence continues at coordinate 5,350 of JAUZNJ010034200.1, read as the reverse complement.
AATATAATTAAATAACCAGATGATCAGTGACCCACAATGATAGAAGTATGACTAAAGAATATTAAAACAAGTTTTTGGGGAGTTAAAAAAAAGATCATCTTATATGCATAAAACAAGCGGAACACTATGGTGATAGCCCTACTGCTCCACTTGTGAAAGCAAAATCTGTTGGGCTCTTTTCGGCATCAAGACAATTATTCTTATCGTCACATTGCCAGACAGGACACTGCAAAAAAACAAAAAGAAAAAACAATCATCATTTCATTTAATGTAATGAAGTTTCTTCTGGATGTGTTTGAAATTATGGAACATTGCCTTTCGAAACTGGGTTTACTATCACTTCTTTGGTTAATGTGGGAATTTTGAACCTTGCTAGCTAGCTAGCATTACCTACTAAGTCAGTTAAGGCTACTTAAGTCATTTGTGGAAAACTTAAGGTCCACTGGTCTAATCCGGGCTGCCACATGATGTTGTTGACATTTTAATGTCACAAAGTAAAGGAATTTATTTTTTAAAGAGTACAAAGGGGCTAAAACTGCTAAATATATAGAAGTAAAGCTATCATGCCTGAAAGGGTTTTAAATGAAATAAGGAAATTTTAAAGTGGTATTAATACAGCAACCCTTTTAAACTCTTGATAATGTTGATCAATCAGTCAAATCTACTAAACCCTCAATGTTTTGCAATCCAATTTTACCTTTCAAAGTAAATTCATTTCCAGTGTTTCCATCCAGTTGTAGAGCAAATCTTCTCAAAAGCTTTCACTCTCCTTTCATGTTGATTACTGTCATATAGGAAAAAAAAAAGGAAAACAGTAGCAAGCAAGAGAGGGACCCGCTTAGCAGAATTTTATTTTTTTAGAACTGAGCCAGTGGTGTTTAAGCTGCACGGTTTTCTAATGTGTATAACAGACTGCAGGCAGTAATTAAATGTTATTTCTTGGTTAGATGCAAACCTCTCAGTTTGAATGTCATTCACACAGCGACAGTGGAGAGGAAAAACTCTTTCAATGGGCCATAGTTTTCTAGGTCGTTGGTCACTATAGCATGTTTGCATTAATGTAGAAAAATTCTGTGTTGGTAAACAGACATTATGAAAACGAGCCAATAATAGGTCCTAAAGTAAAATATATTTGTTTACAGTATAGGAAGACCCCAGGCTATTCCAGGCAGAAACAGGAATTTGTTCAAATATCATCAGTGTAGTGATTTACTTTTAGACAATCTAATTGTTATTTTAATCAATTGGCTGTTTGTTTTTTGCCGAAGAAAAACTGGAATGAGCAAATAAATGATAAATAAATGAAGAACCATTCCCATGCTTGTGTTAAGATGTCTTGCTTCCTCACATCTGACTTTGAAGCATATTGAGTAAATTTCTTAACAATTAAAGAGAAATTTAATTTAATTTGGTGTATCTCTATAGCGCCAACAGATGCCATCTTAAGGCCCTTTTCAAAGACAATTCAAACAGATTATCCTGTTAGATTGGTTCAAAGTTTGTATCAAAGGAAAACGAGCTGGTTGCATCTAGTCACAGACTTTGAAGGGTTTTCTCCTCCTGGATGAACATGTAGAGACAGTAGATATTCACTTGCATTGTGTCATTGCAAGTGACTCTATACATTCTTACTATTGCAGTTCAGTGAAAGCCTGGTAATCAGCTTTCAATGGGAACTAACTGTGCTGAAGCAGGAAACCACTAAAACATGCAGCACAGCAGCTCCAGAGGGGCAGGCCTGCTCTACAGCAATTCCTTAAACCCAGCTTGCATGCAGCTACAGTGGAGGCATAAAACTACCAATCAAAGTAGCAGGAAGAAACCTGAGGTATTAAAAACTAAAATTTCATGGCAGGTTTATACTGAGGGCTTGATAACTGACTGAAGGTGCATAAGAGGATGGACCAGTTTCAAAAGGCTGGTCAATTTAAAGGAAATATACCCTTTCTGATTAGAATAGCAGCGAACATTGCAGCCAGGACTGTTCAAAAACTTTCCCAACAGCCACAATAAATATGCAGTAAAAGTACAGCTTGATGAGGGGCTTTTATCCAAAATGTGCTGTCATTTTGTTTAAACCTTTAAGCCCGAATGAATATATGTGAGGCTTTGGAATTCAATAAAATGCAGAATATATGTAACCTTCTGCACCCTTTTATTTTTTATGATCAATCCCCTGTAAAAAAAAAAGAGTAAAAGACCCAAGTTAGATTATAGTTCATCTTTGCAGACCCTAAGCCTGGTTCTACTGGATTTTTCTTTTTATTAAAAGAGTTTTTCCTCTCCACTGTCGCTGCATGCAGGCCTAGTGTGAGGGGTTGCTGCAGAATACAAGTTAATGTCTGTTGTTGCTAAATGCTTGTCTAAGAGGACTGAGACCTGTGAAGTAGATGACAGGATGCAATCAGCTGGTTTTCCTAAGATGGAAAACTTTTAACTAGTCTGACTGAAGACTCTTTGTAAAGAGCCTTGAGATTACATGTTGTGTGAAAAATGCTATAGAAATAAACTAAATTAGACATTTAATTCTTCGTCCCCCCAGAAGTTTTGTACTGCACGTTGTTTAAAATGGTACTTTATAGCACTAACTAAATACATTTTCCAACCTTCATTTCTTACAGTCTCATTAACATTTTCCTTTTTGATAATTCCATATTTTTTACATTTTAACATTAAAAATATTTCAGCTTTGTAAATGGTTTCTTCCATTTTGAAGCTTTTCTTATGTTTCAATGATTAAATGTTACCTGGACATGGACAGTAAATAATTTTACCGTTTCTGTTTTCATAATGAGATGGTACAAAATTTAAAATCTCAAAAATGCAGAAAACCAACGGCCGGGATGCTGATCCAAAAGATGACACAATGGTGATAAAAAGTGACACAACAGAAACACAAATGTTTCCCTAATGCTCTTTGTTTCTCAACCTAATGCAGATCTGGGCAATAAATTAAGCTAATGTAAAACCTTTTTTAATTATTTTAATGAGTGCGCCACTAGAAATTAGATTATTGGTCAAACTGACCAATAATAGTCAGTTTATTCCCCTTTAATTTAATTTTAACTGAAGTTACGATGACACCACTTTTTGATAGGTAAAAAAGCAAGAATAAACACTGGATTTTTTTGTCTGTGCCAAAGTGAAAGTAAATCAGTGCAGACATATGCTTAAACCATGGAAATTATTATCAAAGGGCCCCAGGTCCTCCACAGTAAGTAAAGTCACTCCTGAAGAGCCGAACTGCTGTCAGCTGCTCAGATCTAACAGCACAGAGAGCAGGACTGTTGATGGTGATGGGGAAGAGTGCTGATCTAAACTGACAACTTCTTAGGTCTGGATGCACTTTGGAGAAATGAAGGAGCCGTGATGAAAATATCAACACTAAAACACCAAGAGGTGCAAGAGAGTTAATGTAAAGAGACGGCTGAAGATTCCAGATAAGGAACGCTTCATATCAGCAGGATGATCCTTTAAATGTGTGTGTAAAATATCAGAAAATAAAAAGGAAAAATGGTTGTTTTAGGGTTAAAAGAGTTGAAAAGTGCATGAACTTGATATGTGGAATAATTCCCTTGTAATTCAGAGTCTAACAGACAAATGGTTTGCATTATCAGCAGTTTCTTTAGCCAAAGTCCTCAGGACAACACAGCATTGTTCTCAGGTTTGAATAAATCACCTTTGTTCTTGGTTTGCCATTTTCAGAAATACCGTCCCATAAGTGCAAAGTGCACCAGCCAAACCAAACTACAATATATGAGACCCACATTTATCCAACAGGGAATTTTCCTTTGTTTCCTGAAGCCTGTGGAGCAGCGATGCAGAGAGGCACCTTTGGGTTTTCATCCATGAATGTAAATTCTAGAGCAAATCAAGTAGAATATATTTTATTTTCCTTTCTCTTACAGTTTCATGAGGTACCAACACTGCATTTTAAGATTATTATGGAGCTAAATTGGGGACATGAAGTTTGTTCAAAATCATATCTAAATGAAAAATTGTTTTGAAACAAAATAAAGGATTAAAAGGGAAAAAATAGTTTTAAAAGCTTTAAAACTACTTTTCAAATTCAAGATCATCGGTTTTCTATATGATGCATCAATAATCTAATACTGTTGTGCCACTGCAGTCAGTCTGGTGGTTCTTCCACTTTACTTTGGAAGCATGAAAATTGTCCAACAAAGACTGAAAATGCAGCAAAATATGTCAATATCATAGTTCTGATAGAAACAGCTTGAATAAGTAAAGCATTTTATATATTCTTTTAAAACAAGTTAACTAAACATAGAATATCAATAGTGCTTTAAAAACGTTTTTATAATCTATTCTTCTTAAATGCAACACTAGTTTCAATTATTTTAAATCTTTTTTTTTACAGGTTAAAATTTGTTTTTTCAGTTTCCTATCTTTTGTTTTCTGATTCAGTGTTATTATTTTCAATTTAGGTGTAGAAGTATTTTTCAGTTTATTTATTTAGTTAAAGTTTCAACATTTAGTATTATTATTATCAACTTCCACCTTTTTTTGACAGTTTAGTTTTTTCTGTATTCACACCTTTCTTTACTTTCAAAAAAATAGTTTCAAAATTATTATTTTATTTTATTTTGTTTTGTCTGTTTAAACTTTTTTAACAATTTGTATTCATTTTCAAAATATTCTTTTTGTTTCACATCTCTTTTTCCCAGTTTCAGCATTAATAGTCAGGATAAAGTTTTCTTTTTTAGTCTAACAAATGTTTTTGAACAAACTTTTATGTCCAAGATTTAGTTCTACAGATTTTGTCAAATTACAAGCACAAACTTTGAGGGATTTATTGGAATTTCAAATGTTAGACTAACATAAAATAATGCCTGTTTTTTAAGGGGATGAAATTGATATGTGGTATTTAAATACATAGAAAAAGAAAAGAAGGCTGATGCACTTTATTTTGTTATTCCTAAACGAAATCGGCAAACAACTAAACCATCTTTATGCACTCCATGTGCTCCTTAATCAAAGTAATAACAAAAATCTCAATTGTAAAACCAATTGGACACAAATCATGCAGAGGACATTAGAAACATGTAGAAAAAGATCTTCTGGTAAGATAACATGAATGCTCAAACATATTGGAAGCAGGAACAGTTTTTTAAAGAAGCCCTTCTTCGGAAACATCATGAAAGCTCTTCAGAGTTGATATAAAGATGGATGGAGCTAAAAACAGGACATTATTCTATTGGGTAGGAGAATGTCAAAAAACAAACAGGGATACAATGGAACGGTATAGATCGTTGGATAGCTAATGACCTTAGCAAAAGTACAACCTACAATAGGTCAACTATAATTGTACATATATATACGTACAGTATAT
>JAUZNJ010034198.1:0-12815 GCA_034780135.1 Jordanella pulchra | reverse complement strand
ATGACTCTGCAGCATCCAAAAATGTAAAAAGATGCTCATTCGGACCTTTATAATGGTAGTCCTTAAAGGGTTAAATATTGCATTAATGACTCAACAAAAAACGTTAATCCGTTTCATGCTGCACTCATGAACAGGTTGTGATTTCTCCTTCAGAGCACCTATTACATACAATAGACAGGGTTAGGGTTAGTTCGAATTCAAAACGACATTTCATTTCCTTACACAGTTATTTAAATCTCATGTTGTTCCATATTATTTATGGTTTTACAGTTGCAAGTACATATAGCTTATAATTATAGCATATAGTTTATAATGTATAAAAGACACCTTGGTATTCTGTGAGGTCTTTTTAGTTATACTTTGAATTATAGTATTTGCTGTCATTGTCAGTTTTTTTAAAGCATGTCGACACAATATAATATGGAAATGAGGTAGTTACAATTGAAATTACGCACAGTGTGTGCAGAATTATTAGGCAAATGAGTATTTTGATCACATCATCCTTTTCACACATGTTGTCCTTCTCCAAGCTGTATAGGCTTAAAAGCCAACTACCAATTAAGTAAATCAGGTGATGTGCATCTCTGTAATGAGAATGAGTGTGGTCCAGTGACATGAACAACCCGTATAAGGTGTGCTTAATTATTAGACTAATTCCTTTTCTTTGGTAAAATGGCACAGAAGAGAAATTTGACGGACTCTGAAAAGTCATAAATTGTGAGATGTCTTGCAGAGGGATGTAGCAGTCTTTAAACTGCCAAACTTTTAAAGCGTGATCACTGAACAATCAAGTGTTTCATGACAAATAGCCAACAGCGTCGCAAGAAGATATTCTCTCGCAGAAATCTTAACTGTAACAAAAATTAGAAATCTTTATTTCAAATTTTTGTGTTGTTACAATGGTTTACCTGGTGTAAATACTCAAATGAGATGGGTATATATTTGGTTTTTATTAAGTTGCCTAATAATTCTGCACAGTAATGGTTACCTGCATAAAACAGATATCCTCCTAAAATAGACTAATCTAACTTCCACATCACACTCCAACTTCAAAAAATAATAAGCTTTATGATACGCTTTGATATTTGGGTTGATTAAGAACATGGTTTTTGTTCAATAGAAAAAATAATCCCCTCAAATACAACTTAATAATAATTCTGCACATGCTGTAGTGCAAAAACCAAAGCAATTTCCTTTTTTTCAGCAAGACATGAGCAACACGATATATGTGTTGAATTAGGCCATCTCACAGTGGGCTAATTTCATCAGAACCCGACTTAAAAAGAAAGGCCGACTAAACCAAGTTGAGCAACCAAACCAAAGGTTATCCTTGGCCAAAGTTATGGGTCGGGGATAACCTTTTATCCAATTTTTCGACTATAACCATTTCTATTAGCAAGGTTTATGAAACAGTTACCATTTTTTAGTGTGCTTTCGCTTGCCCCATATTGGTTCGGGGGGCTACCTCACCAGTTATGGCATATTTTAATAACTAAATCAGTCATCAATTAGATCTTTTTATGTTGGGCTTACTGTGTATATCAACTCTATTAAAGCATGCTAGTATTAGGTAGCATTAGCCTTCCTTCACATGTATTCTGGTGCATATCCTTTTGCGTGATACCGGCCTCCTCTCTCTCATATATTTATCCAAGATGCTTCATCTAGCAGCCCACAGTCTTCTCTAGTAATCTTTGTTCTTTGAGTTGCAAACAAAGCATCACTCTGGGCTACTGCTGTCTCTACAGATCACATGACTTCAGATTGTTGGAACACCTTGATATTAAAGATCTCACCCCAATTGACCTGGCAGTAATTGCAGGACTGCTCCGCCTACACACAAATGTAAGCTGGTGACAACAAACCTCTGACAAACTCGGGATAATTAATGGCTACACAGTGAAACACAACGTCACCTGATGCATTTAATGAGGCATTTTTCCTGATAAGCAAACATTAAGGCAAAGACAACCAGATTTTTTCTTAATTTCCTATCAAGTAAGTTATGTTATTTCAAGGCACCACCTTTGTACCGACACAACCGGTAGCTCATATTTATAACTGTTTTCCTGAGCTGCTCATGTCATCAGCAGCAGTGTTTTGTTGATTTTTTTACATTTTCCAAGACCCCTTTTTGGTTTTACAAATATAAATAATGCTATTCCATCTTCTAAATACTTTTAGCAATGTGTCTGAACTGTATGCTCCCCACTGACTATAATTAGCCTTCAATTACATTTCTGTTTGCAAAATTACCAAGACCGCTATGCCGTGCTAATACAAAATCCTGGTGACGTTGTCGGAGTGCACTCATATAGGGGGGTTTGTTTCATTTCAAAACAAATTGTTCATCAGTCAGTTACTGACAAGCCTCTAGGATGGATTGACAAGTGGCGTCATTTCAGTTGAGATTATGATCAATTGTAGAAAACGAATCAGACCGTGTTAAACTGCCTGGAATTGATAAGCTACCCTGAAACTTTTAGATGCATCCTTTCTCCAACACACCTGGATTCAATAGGTTGCTTGTTACCAGGCCCCTATTGAGCTCAATGACATGTTAAGGGAATTCAGCTGTTGGATTTAGGTTGGTTGGAGAAGAGATTAATCCAAAAATTGCAGGATGGTAACTCGGTGACTGACTTGGAACCACTAGATTAGGTATTAATAGAAAAGAGGCACAGGAATATGGGATCAACCATAATGGCAACTGAAGGATCGTCTATCCTCTGGATATGTAGAACTGTGACAGTAGTGTTTCCTTTGATAAATGCTCTCCACATGATTTTGTTTTCCTTCAGAAAGATGTTGCACATCTGGACGTGAAGTATGCACACAGTTATGCTGATCTGTTTTATCTGCTGTCGACAGTGTTGTAGCCCCCCGTTTGATGCTCTAATTTGCACATAATTGTGGATGCAAAACCAGAGAGAGAGTGCTGATGTTTTCAGAATGTATATTTAAAACACATCTGTCTAGTGTTTGTACAAAGTTAGCGAGGCACTTTGATTTTTTTGCTGTAATTTTCGATTTGCTGCATGAAAATACTTTAAACAAACATGCTCTGCTCACACAGACTTTGAATATTATCAGGCTAACTTTGATCGGGACCACGCTATCCCTTATGTTTCTGCTGTATGTCTTGGTTGAGAATCAAAAGATGAAGTTGAACATGTAATAGATCCTTCACATAAACCTCTTACACTTGCATCTGTTTGCATGTTTTCAAAAGATTTTCTGTGGTTCTTTTAGGATTTATTCACAGTAGTCAGACAGGAAATGAGCAGATAGAAGGAAGGAAGACACGCAGTAACGTTCCCATAGTTGGTAGTCATATCTCGGGCAGCTGCATTGAGAACTAATATCCTCCATGTATGACAACCGCTCTACAGTAATGTCCTTTTCAGCCTCAGCATCTCTTGGTATGCTTATGGTTTAAGTAATTCGTGATAGTGCAAAGAAATATATATTTTTTATTTTTATCCACACCACTTGTTGTTTTCAGCTGACTTGTGGTGAGTGAAGAACCCGGTGTCCCAGATGTTATGATCTACTTGAAAGGACAAATAATAATAAAGCCATCTGTTTCTTTTCACCAAACATAAGACATCCCTGCAATTGGTGTCAGAGGGCCACACGAAGTGATGAGAGGACTCATTGTGATTGCTTTGAGACTTTCTCCAAGCGTTTGCTGTGAAATTTAAAACTATTTGCACCATATCTGCAGCTGATTAGAAGAAATGTTACAATATGTTAAGTGATTCATTTGGTGTTTCATCAGAACTCTTCATCTCCATTCCTGTCTGCAAAGAATCCAAGCAGCTGGCATGTCATTGTGAGTCTTTATAAGATGTTTGATAATCTGCGATGTCTAATCGTGTTTTAATGAATCACTTGTGGCTCCAGGGGAAACTTGCTCTCTCTGTTATGGCACATTAACAAAGGCGGTAACTGATAAACCTTCTTGTTTAGTCATTACAGGTTTTCCAGTTACTGGGCTTTAACAGTCAGTGCTGGAGTTTCTTTGAAACTGTTGCTGTTTAACTCCAAACTCTCTGCAGCAGGAGCAGTCTGACGTGAGCAGTGATATGACAAAGTAGGAGATGGCAACAAAGGAAAGATCCGACTTCCTATTTGTTCCTCTGAAGAGAACGTAGTTGAGGGATTTTTAGGCTAAACTGTGGATACAGTAGAAAATCCCATCACAGTCGAGTCAGAAACCTTAGGAAAAGTCATAGAGAAAAAATGAGATTCAGGAAGTTGAAACATGAATGTAAGGGAAAAAAAGAATCCATTGAAAACAAACATCTCATAAATATTGAGTCTGCTTTTAAAACAACATTGATTGTAGTATTTATGGTTTGCCAGCCATCATAAGCGATTCTCACAGCTGTTCACTTCAATACCTAAACCAGCTTTGTGAAGACTGCTTTCCTTCACAATTCTTTTTAATGTTTAGTACTCATTGTATTAGTTAAAAAACAAATCATGTCGCTCTGAGCTGTAATGCATCGAGGCCAGTCTCATTTTGCACAATATGCAAATCTTGAGATTATTTGTGGAACAATAATAAAGTGTTTGTTTTTGGGTTGTTCTGCATTTCTCTGGGTCATTTTTCATTCATTCCCACTTTGACTTTGCTGAATATCATTTCACACCAAATACAGTCAACTTATTTTGTATCCATGTTTTCCTGCATTGCATGTTTTTCTCTTTGTAGGTATTCTGAGTTATTGAGATGAAAAAAAAGAAAATCTTGTATCATTTACTCTGATGTTTTATACCCAAGTGTTAATGTTTCATTAAAATTATCTTCCATTTCCGATTTACTTATGTCCATGTACTTAAGATTGCCATGCATGATTTGGTTTTTATTTCTTTTTCTGTTTGTGGTATTGAGATATTTTGAAGTGAAAATATCTACTTGTACCATTTACAGTTAGCTAAAAGTTATGGTGATGGAAATATGGTGTTCCTTACTCAAAAAGCAGAAGTGCATCACCAAAGAAATACTTTGTAAAATATCAGTGGAAACCAGAAACTGATTGCTAAATTAAGAATTATTTTTTTTAGTAACATAATAATAAAAAAAAGTCATTGATTTTTGAGGAATGCATTAAAACCTTTGTTTTTTTACATTTAATCTATTTATTAAAAGTAAAGACGGTTTATTTTCACACAGTTGATTTTTTTTTTCCCATTTCCTATCAGAGGCAACCTTCTCTCTTGATATCTTCCAGCAGTATGAGTATTTTTTGATTATGACCACTTACTAAACCGAAGGCACTGAAGAACTTCCTGCAGATATTTTTGGCACAAGTCCTCATCCACTTTTTTTATCAATTGATGTAAATCAATGTCTTTCAAAGGGGAGTGCTTTGAAGTGTGCACAAAATACCCATCTTTACAAAAGCATGGATATCCACAAGTTTAGATTTGTGCTATATTATGTTACACATGTACTGAATTTTTCAGTTAACTATTAAAGTTTTCTCTCTGCAAATTAGTTCAAACTAAATATGTCTGTTATTAACATTTTAGGTGTTAAAACAGGTTAATGATTTGGGATCACTGTGTTGCAGAAGATTCTAATCTGCTCCTTTTTGTTGATCTTGTTCTCATCAAATATGCTCAGTTTAGTTTATGTGAAAAGCTCAATAAACTTAATGATGTTCAGAAATTGCAGTCTCTTTGTATATTATCTTACCAGCTAAAATCCATCTCTGCCTTTTCTTTTGAGTGAAAAAAGGTTAAAGTTTGCATGGGAATAGTCTTGATTTTACTAAGAGGCTAAATTTGGGTTGCTAATTACCTTTGATAGAGGACTTTTTAACATCTATGTGATGTAGTCTGGGCAAAGCTTCAAACATTTGAATAATGCATTTTAACTGCTTGAGTTTTGCCTTGGGATCAGAAGCTCCAGTGAAATATGCATAGGAGCCCCAAAAAAACAACAATTGGCTGTTCTGGGATTCTTTAAGCTGACAGAACTAAGCTGAGTGTACTTTTGGAAACATTCATCACTAATTAGTCTTTACATGTCCAACTTATTGTGATTGACAGACTTTAAACTGGTCAAACACAAGCTGAGCTGTGCTGGTTGTCCAGTTCTACAGGAAACGCAGCTGCTGTCGACAAGTTTTTCATTATGTATGAATGTGTGTAGTAGGACAAAAAGATGATGGTTCATTTTATACTTATTGACCTTAAAACAGTATTACTGATGCATCTCCTAATAGTAATTTTCTCTCTGCAATCATTACAAAAGGCTGTTTAGTGAAGAAACTATCTCATGATTGTTCTTTGTTGTTTTTTGAACTTTTGCAACCAATAACCATATATATCCTGTTATACAATGTGTGAAACCATTGACTAAATCAGAAGCTCCTGAACGTTTTAGCTTGTGACGCCAAACGTAATAGAATCATTTTCCTCAATATTTCTATATAAATATGTACTGAAGTGTTAAAATCAATTTTTAAATATGTGTATTGTTTAGTATTACATTTAATTGATCATTTTGAAAGTATTTTCAGTTATTCAGTAGATTATTTACTTATTCACATGTGCATCTTATAATTAAATTGTAAGTTGCTATATTATTAAAATCAATATGAATAGAATAACCACCTAAAATGTAATATCTACATATTTCAAGGTACATTTATTTAATTTAGGTGACATTTTGGCTCTCCATTTACCTCAGGGTTTAAATCACAGATTGTGAAAATAATCTCGCTACCCTCCACTTTGGGAAACCCTGCTCTAAATCAATGCAGTGCTTTTACAATTTTATTTTTTATTTATTTATTTTGTACCATGATTGTTAGCTTGAGGTGTTTTCCTTTCATCCCCTAGAAGTGTATTTAGCTCCTTAAAACCAGTGCTTGCTGAGAACTCTTATCCAGGGAAGCCAAAAACTAGTTCATGTTTTGAGTTTCAAACTTACTGACTTAACTGTGAAATCCACACAGGTGCAACTTGTGCAACTTAAAAGGTAATCAAATGTACGGTAAATTATGGGAAACCACGAGTCTCTCTCTCTTTACCTCCCATGGTTTGCTTCCATATCGCCCGTCATGTCGTCACTGCTGATCATCTGCTGCTGTTCTCTCTAAAACAGTAGCAAGACTCTTAAATTGGAATCATATCTTTTACACTAGATCTTTGAATTGGAGCGAAACAACTGGAAGAAAAACCCTTTAGGAAATACAGAAGCATTTGGGCTTAATGTACATGTAAAGAAACGGTCACTTTCGACTCTACTCAGAACTCATAGACCACATTTAATACTAAATCTTAAAAGTTAACTTTGGACTTTGTCATAATAAATCTCCTACCGCTGTTGGGTTTCTGCCATAATAGTTTGATTTGATTTATCACAGCAACTTTCCATAATAATGTAATGATTTGTATGTCATGTGAATCAGTAAGACTGCTATAAACCCTTTAACAAGTCATAAAATTAACTGAATACTCTTTGGATCATTCCTTTTAACATTAACAACCGGCTCTATATGTTATGTTTCAGCTGGATGCAGTAATAACAGCCACACCTAACATTTCCATGTTTCTTAATATGGGAGTAACCCAACAGAGAGATAGACCCCTTCATAAGATGGTGATTTGTTACCTTTCTGAATGCATAGAAAATCTTCAGCACATATTTTTCTACATTTATTCTTTTAGCCTGTCCAACTGAAATGGTCTTTAAAAGAAAATACTCTGATATTTCTGGAATGCTGTAGATGGTTATGAATGCTGCTTTGCCAGCATCCAGACTTCTTGTATTCTTAGCAGCTTGTCACTAAAAGCTTTTATTATGAGAAAGCCAAGGTGTTTTGCTATATAAAACATGTCGATTTCCTTGTTTTTTTTCTACTGATTGACTCTACATATTTTTACTTTGTACTTGATTTCAGTATATTTGCTATACATGTTGAGAATACAGTCTCTCATCTCTCAGAACAGCATGAGGCTTTGCCATAAAAACTCAGTAAACACAGTAAATAATTGTATTTAAGCTTATTTATTTTACTGTCCTGTGTGCATATATTAAAAGCAGACAGATTTTCTGGTCTCAATGTCTTTACCTATAGATAAACGCGCATATATAACGATAATATGTGATTGTGATACTATTGCTGAAAATTAAAATTGTTATGATTACATTCCAGCATTTAATATGGTGGCTAAGGGATGCTAACGTGAAGCAAATATATCATTGTGCAGCAAATACAAAACTGCTGCAAAAATTAGGCTTGCATACACAAAAAAAGCAAGAAAACCAAAAATCTTTAGTCTTAACACACAAAAAAAAACATTAAAAGGAAAATCTTTTGAAGAAGAGATGCTGAAAAGTTCGTAGTTCAAACACGTAAATGATGCTAAATACAAACGAAAGGAAAATGACTAAAGTAGAAAAACAACTGAATGAATGTAAAGAAAAGCTGCAAACAAGCTCTGTGTAAAGAAAGTGCTCCAGACCACTAGAGGTAGACAATCAAAAAGCTCAGATCGGCCCAGACTGTAGATGTAACTACAAATTACTAGTGGACTGTGGACCAGACCCTTACCAATGACATGAAAGGGATTTTTGAGTTACCAATCTGGTAATATAAGCTGCCATTAAATGCCACACATAAATATATGTCTGCTTATCTCGTCTAGAGTAAGAATTATTTTGTGGCTGAAAAATGTCTAATTTAACACCATCAGGACAAACAGTTGGCATACGTTGCCTTTTTTAATGATAAATATAAGTTTCTTTTGTTCTTTTGTTTTAATACTAATTATTAATCTGTATACAGTGCTTTAGTAGCATCGCAGTCGATGGATTTTTAGCATTTCTTTGCTTCTAGCATATGCCTGCCTTAAAGTATCATTACATCTTTCAATAATCATAATTAAATATTTAAACCGTTGTTTTTTGGAAGAGCTGGATCAGTGTATCCTGTAATCTAAAGTAAATTCTCCTGATAATTCATTTATTTGCTATTTTGTGGTTTTAGGGTGGCGATTTCATGCAGTTCAGAAACTTAACATTGTGTTTGTGTTTACCTCCGCCACCTTGTCTCTCTTCCTGTTTGACTCATGGCGTTGTCGCCAAATTGCTGCCTATATCCGACCAAAATAAGCCACAATCGGGCCTAAGTCAGTACAGTTGCAGAGGATCATGTGTGGACTGACCACTGCCGAGCATTTTCAGTGAGATTTAAGTGCCACAACCTCATACAATCCAATTTCCCATCGGATTGAACGCTAAACCGTGTCAGTGTAATCGGGTCTTTAGTGTTGTATCTGGGTGTGTTTGGACTCATGTAATGTGTGTTTGGGTTCACAAATAAAGGTTTTGCCTAATACTGATGACTATGCTGCGGAAAATGTAAAATGTATTTATTTGACTATTTACGGCAAATATTTACCAACTACACATGAATTCCTCTGTGGTGTTGAAAGGCTTAATTTAGCACTCAACCACAGGGCTTTGAACTAATGATAAAACTAATAAAAAAAACATCCTGGGCCATAAAGAGAACACTCTGTCATCTACTACTACTTATAATTTGTGAAAACATCAAGATTAAGTTTGTAAATGAATTCTGGTTCCACATTACCCCACAAACCTTCACTACCTTTGCTATCCTCTACTTGTCACACACTGGTTTCTGGCAAGTTGTGACAAACTGTCATGTGCGTGACTAAATCGGCTCAATGGTGCAATGTTGGTTGAAGGAATCACTCAGCCATTACAGCCCCTGAGTGTCTGTGGAAACAGCTTCAGGCAGGGAGGTTTGGACAGACCCAGAGTTGGGAGAGACTGTGTTCTCTGCAGTGGGAAGCACTGTTGATGTGTCTTCCTAACCTCTTGCAAACAGCATGCCAGCACAAGTCTCAAACAGCACCTCCTCTATCCACTTGTAAATTCACTGGCTCGGCAGCACAGGAAGGGAATTTAAATTAGGTGTGACTAACAGCAAGATGGGAATCCAGGCAGTTTCCCTCTCCTCTTGCTGTGCTCCCTTGGCTACTGGGGTTTTGTACACATCCACTTTCCTGCAGTGCTTGAGGCTGTCAGCTTGGTTTCACATTCAAAATGACTTCAGCTGGAGGTGTATAAGCTAGACCAGACGGGGAAAAGAAGATAAAAGGCAACATCGCTGTGCTGAAGCCTTAGAAAAAAAAAAGAAACCATCAGATTTGTCATGCATTGGTAGCCCTTTCACTTCACCTTCAAGAGCCCATGATGTGGGAAACGCTTCTGCAGAATGTCCTATATCTGCGTTGACCTAGCAATACATGTAGCTAAAGTCCAAAATGGCTCCATTCTGTAGAATTGCTCATGTAGTACGCAATGCATAACAATCTAATCAAGTGGGAAACTAAACATCACACAAAGCAGTAGAAAAATACAAAAAAATACTAGATTTTTATGTGTAAATGACCAGTGCTGCAGTTCTGTCAGGTCCAGATTTAGAAATTTGCACATCTCCAGGCACTACATTGATTCTTTCACTACAGGAAACAACCCATTAGTCTTACTCCTCACAAGAGGCAAGTTAATTGAGCAGTCTGTCTTTCAATTTAGCTCTGGACACATTCAGTCCAAGCTTTTATTCCCTTTAAGACTGAGTTTCTATTTTCAATTCAATCATCCCTCACTACTTAGCCTCGAGTTGCACTTAAAAATACTCCCACGGTTTAAAGTTCATTCCTTTTCTTAATGTGTAGTTTTAAGCATTCGAATATTTATTTAGTATGACTAGTGTTGTAGTCAAGACAGCAACAACCAAGACAGATCTCTCTCATAAATGATGTCTTGGATCTTATTGAGACAACATGTATAATTTAGATTTTTATATATGAATATATATTTTTTTACTAAGTTTCCTTTTTAATACATGCAAAAGCAATCTTTTCTCTGTTTTTCTCAAAGCAACAAATTTGAAAATGTAGAAAACTTTTCATTTCTTTGAAAAAGTTGATGTTAAAGAGGTATTCCGGAGTTTTTTAATGATGCTTTCACCTGTGGCCACAACACAGAGCTGCAGCACTCTTGGTCGTTCTTGTACCTCCTGCATGTACTCGATAAGTTTTCGTGTCTGTGTTGAGTATCCACAAAATTCATATTGAATATGACCCTTCTATGGTTTGCTAGGTTGAACCTATTTAACATGGACACACTTTTTCACATCCATCTTCAAACCTCTGATTCCCTCCATTAAGTTAAGGCTTTTTAAGCCATTTTCACTTTGAGCTATTTCTTGCTCTCCCCTCATTTTCCTTGTGACAAACTCCGGGCTGGTTTTTGTGTGAATCTACTGGGAATCACTGAAACTGATACTTTCCAGGGTGTTGCATTCATTCAGAGAGCTACCGGAGCGCTCTGTTTTATCTCCCTTTTCTATGTCATCATTTGTAGGCATGAAGCAATTTTCTCATGCCAGAGTGTGCCTTCAGAAGATGTGCTAACGTGTGGTTTAAAGCCCGTTCTGTATGCATAGCTGTTCTAGGTTTATTATTCAGGTGCATTGGGATTGATGTGTGATAAAAAGATACAAAAGGAAAACAGGATTCATCCTTTTTATTTCTCAGAGCGTGGGCAGTCGCTCTCAATGAAAGAGAAACAGCAACCAGCCAATTATTCCTGTGATTATTATTGCAAGGAGGCTGATGGACTCATGTTATTGATGTCAGGGAGGATGTCAGTAGACCTCTATTCCATTTTAATAAATACTCTTTGCACTCCTGCCCCTGGAATTTCAAGAGATTATGTGCAGGAGCTTTTCATGTGCATGAGCCATACTTTCCCATTATCTGTTATAGTAATAGTATGCTGGCAGTTATATTTGTTATTATGGGAAGAGACTATTTAAGGTTAGTGAATGTCTAAGTGTGTCTGTGTGGCTCAGTGTGTGTTTTTATGGTCTTGATGATGGAGCTGGGCCTCTGCAGACAACCTGCACTTATTTTATGGCCTTCTCCCCAGCTGCAGCGCTCGGGCAATAAACCTCTCTCTAGCAATCTCCAAACAGTGCCGCAATCAATGGGAAATTATCTCAGTCAATCGATGGTCCTGCCTTTCTGTTTCTCTCTCTTTGCCTCCACTGCTGTGTCCTCCACGGCTCCCGCTCTCACCCCATCCCTCCTTCTGCTTATCCCTTGTGTCTCATTTTTGCTGTCTCTCTGTTTTTTTTCCGCCCACTCTTTCACGCTTCGCCTTCTTCTTCAGCTCACATTCCCTAAAGCTCTCTTGACTCCGCAGCACCTACTTTGAAATGCGACAGCTCAGCAGCTCCAGAGCCATTAACAAGAGTCGCTTTTCACATGGAATATTTAACATTTCTGGACTAAGTCTTCTGGCATCCGTTTTATGGTTCTTCCTCTTGTTGTCCTCAGTTGTTGGTAAACAGTTGCTCAAAACCTTGTTATTGTTTAGCTGTTTGCTGAGGGATATATTCTAATGACTGCAGATAATTGCTTGAAAGATGCTTACTAAACTGTTGCCTTTTATTCATTATGGAGCCAGTGCTGAGTTGCACATTGTACTGGTTACAGTTATTCAGTGCCATGATCAGACACATCTCAATTCCAGCTTTTGTCTTCAGATCTTCTTCAGTTTTGAAATGTTTTATTGTACTGAAGGATCCCTTAACCATTAGTATGTTAAATGTAACTCAAATGTATGCCTCTCCAATGAAAGATCAGCACATTCTGCATGTACAGTTGTGGTCAAAGGTTTACATACACTTGTAAAAAACATAATGTCATTGCTGTCTTGAGTTTCCAATAAGTTCTACAAGTCTTATTTTTCT
>JAUZNJ010034197.1:0-12816 GCA_034780135.1 Jordanella pulchra | reverse complement strand
CAAAATAGAAATGTTTATATATATATAGATATATATATATATATATATAAACAAGAAGATGCCCTTTGACAACAGGATCCACCAGTATAAAAAATGTAAACAGTGTTTTATTGTTCTTCTTTTACTGATAAAACCAGTTTAATAGTTTCTGATAAGCAGTTTCACTTTCTATAAAACACTAAGCTTAGGATCAGTGGACTTCACAACCAGCAATATCCGGTTTCAGATGTTTTCAAAGGAAAACAAAAGGATTGGGGGGGGGATGCATTTACTTCATATCCATTTTGTTGTCTAAATGAATGTCACAGCTAAAATATGCCTGGTATAGGATATTCAGAGGACTCATTACTTTATTCTTCTAAATCTGTCTTCCTCTGTCAGTTTCAATATAAACAAAGCTCCCACCATGCCACCTCCCCACACCCTTCCATCCAGAAAATAGGATAAAATAGCCTGTGATTCTCTGTTGTCTTCACAGAGACCTCATTATAACTTCAAGGCTGGCAGGCAGTGCGGTGCACCTACAATTATGTGGTGCATTCTATGAAAAGACAACAACACTATAAAAAACTGGGAGCAGACCAAATCAACTAATTACACAAGAAGCATTCCATCTTGTACCTGGAAAATAATCCCACAGTAAAAATGGAAAAGGGAAGAAAATAAAGAATTAAAAAAACCCATCAACCTTTCCAGATTGGTACAACGGTTAATCAAATTTCTACCACTGATGTCAGAGGACAGACAATAAAGAAGCTGTAGAAGCGCACATAACTTTACATCAAACTACCTGCTTGTTTTAAACGCATGGATTATAAAATTGCGCACAGCTTCCATAAAGAAGTCACGTTTTGGCTGCCTTTTTGTGTAATTCAAAAGCCAAATGTCAAATGTATTCTTAGTCATGTGCCTAAACTCAAAGACCAAAACTGAAGGCAGTGATGTGCATCTATCCTTTAGCTTTAAGCTTAGAAATGAAGGGGTAGAAAGAATTAATTGTGAATCACACATAAAAAAACAAAAGCATATCTAGAATAACAAAAACGGAGTAAAAAATCTTTAATCCCTAACAAAGCGCAGCTATGTTTACTGAGGCATGTTGAAGCTTTAGGAATGGAGCAGACAATGCCATGCAAAAGTTTTAAACAACAAACTGATGTTTTTGGACCAAGTCAACAAAAATGATACATTGTGATTAGATATCAGTACAGTGTGCCCTTCATATTTAATGATAAACTACTTTAAAAAAGCATTTTGCTGCAGGTGTAAAAAACATGTTTAAAATTCATTTTTGCAACAATTTAGGCATATAGTCAGATTGGTTTGTCATGTGTAAACGATGTCTTAGCTGAATTTGGGTCTGGATTTTGATAATTTTTTTCTAACAAGTAAATATGTTATGATTTCAACTATTTCTCTGTGGAAGTGTCAATATCCGTTGTTTAAGTTGGAAGAAGGAACTCTGACCTCTACCAGGGTTTAAATTTGACAAACTTCCCTGTCCTGGAAGAAAAGCCTCTTCAGTGAATGGTGCTGCAATTGTCATGTTTCACTTTGGGGATAATGTGTCCTTAGAAAAGTGCAAGTTTAGTTTTTATAACACTCGCACATAACAGTTTGCATGTAGGCCATCTTAACAGAGCACTTCCATCCAGATATTTGCTTATACCCTTACATGTCTTGTTGCAAATGGGACTTCCCTTATGGGTTTCTTTCACAGCAATTACCTTCTTGCCAACCTTCTATAAAGGTGGAGTGTTCTAGGGAAAGTTGTCATGCTGACATATATTTCCACCTAAACTCTGGGTCTTTGCAGCTCCTTCAGACCTACCATGGGCCTTTCCTCAGATTAATGATCTGCTCTTGCCCAGCCTGCTAGTGAAGGTAAACAGCTATATCATGGAACGTTTGCAGCTAATTACTTATGAGTTGATGTTGATTTCTTTTCACATATGACAGATTGAAAAGTGATGTTTGACATATTCAAATGTGTCAGATGTATGATTACCTGTCTATGTGCAGCAATTCATCACTCAAGAAAAAAAATCCTTGTATGTGTAAAATGCTACTTGGCTATAAAGCATTTTGATCTAACATTATTATTAAGTTCTCCACACATTCATCACTGACCAGTCTGCTGTATTCCCTGCTCTTCGGTATGTTTTTTATAGGGTTCTCTACCAAACCTCTAAGGACTTCTTAGGGCATGGAGTTTATACTCAGTATTAATTATAGACAAGTTGAATTTACAATTAGGGAACATTTATTGGACTACATTGATTACTACAAAAATAATCAAGCATTAGGGCAAAATTTATTAACAATAGGCTAAATCTGATTCCATGGCTTTGACCAGGGTTCTGCTCCCTGACCTCAGGGATTTGCCTTTTTTCCTGTGTTTACTCACCTCAAGAAATACCCCTGTGTGTTTGTTTGGAGATTCTGGATATAACTCCCTCTACCAAGGAGTCCCCATTTCAACCACTGAAGCTCTCAGTGATGCCAACCTGCTATCACTATCCCGTTGGAAGAAGGAACCTAAATTCAGTTTCCCTGCTCTCATATGGATTCATAAAAGGTAAATGGTTTTATTTTTCAACTTCTTCTCATCTGAGAGTTCCTGCGCAGCCACTAGCCTTATTCTCCTCCTTAAAAGGTTCCTGACCCTGCTGCTGGTGTTTCCTCTCTATCCTACAGTTCCCTCATTAGCCCTCCATGCATTTTATATCTGGGTGAACTTTCAGGTGCTGAGATCAGTTTGCTACACTCAATCAAGTTATATGTAAATTCTCAACTATAATATCAAAGCAATTCTGTATAACAGTTTTCGTCTCTTAAATTTTATTTGGACATTGTTTCTGGAGCTCTAAAAAAATGTGTGACTGTATGACAGCTCATTGACACCTAACACATGAGAGTATGGGAGTTCTCAGTCATTCAAAAGAGCAGATAATGTCAAACACATGACAAGCATGCCACAAAAAGCAGCGATGTGATTTAAAATCAGCTGGCTGCAACATGTCTACCCCCTGATCCATTTCCATGTCTCCCCTTGCTATACTTTGGTTTAGCAAGGACACTGCTTGTCATGGCCTTGCTTTAAACCTTGAAGCAGAAAACCTCAGGGTGGGATTGAACTATGCAGGCTCAGGGAGCAGTCAAGCCTCCCGGTAGTGAAATGTGAAAGCAGAAGGACAGCTCAGATGAAGAGTTATAGCTGATGAATGAGGCCTGACACATATTGACAGGCTAAATTTGCAGAAAGCCTTGTTCGGTGTGACACATTTGGGCCATTGGCACAAACACTTTAAAATAAGTTAAGGTGGGAGAAGGAAAGATGGTGAGTGTGAGCAGCCTGTAAAATGACTTAAAAATCCAATAATTTCTCATGGTTAAATTTAGAGTCAGATGGGCTATTAATAGTGAATTATATATCTGCAGAGGATGATTACCTACTCTTATCACATTAAGGACGGCCACCGAGGCGGAATTAATTCCTTGCCTATTCTCACCAGGTCTTGTCTGAATCTTTACCATTCAGAAAACAGAATCCATGATAATACTGGTGTGAAAAGACCACATGTATAATAATGATGGCTATACAATAACACATCTCCTACTTGGGTTGCTTCTACTTAGAAGACTATAATATGATTTGATCAGATTATAGGGTTAATGTGCTCCCTCAGCCCACAGCCTTTCAGGAACAAGGTGACTGTCAATTTATTAACACAGGAATGCAGCAGAACATTTTTCATTAGACTTTTACTGTTATTACCAGAACTACACCAGAAGGAAAAGATTATGGAGAAAAAAAAGTATCTCTATCGATGGACGGACGGACGGACGGACGTAAACATATGATCAAATGTTATGTTTGTTTGGTGTTTTACTAATAATTCACATTGCTGTTGTATATTAAAGCTGTGTTCTTCAGCAAACTCTTAAGAAAATTGTAGATAGTGGAAAATGGGCCATACTTGTCTATAATGTGTACAGAAATAAATTTTATAAATAGTAGCATTTCAAGATGTACTAATTTGGAGAAAGTGACTGTAGCTAGAATTTGGTAGTACACAGTCAAGACACCACTTTGAGCTTGTCTAGCTAATATTTCAAACTATGTCCGTTTTTGACAAATAAGACATGGTGTGTTTACAAAGAAATCATCAGGCTACATCCATATAACAGACTAAGTAGCACAGTTGTTATAAATTTAAAAAGATTAGCTATTTTCCAGAGGCTCAGCATGTCAGATATTTAGCTTAGAGAAGCTTAGTCAACTAACAAGTTTATGTCCATTATAAACAGAATGATAGCTCATCACTGTCTAGAAGTCAGGTTTTAAAAATTGCTGCCACAAATCCGTGTTCTGCTGCACAGTTTCTGGTGTTAATAACACCAATCAACAGAGAAAATTATAACAAGGCTGTTAGTAAGAAGACATATAGAACTGAACAGCACAAACTCAGTGTCTACACAATGAACACATTGATAGTTCATGCAGATTAATCTATGCAGAGGACTTAAGAGAGGAAAGAACAAGCTTTATTAGGGTGCAGCAATAACGTATTTATTTCTGTACTCATGCGAATGTGCTGCCTTAGATGTCTTTCATAGAGCCTCCTTTTTAATGTTTGAGACTCCGTCCTCATGTAACAACATTTAGCTAATCCAAAATGATCTGAAATAAAATACATTCAGCATTAAATATTTTGAAATCACCTACCCTTGATTTAGCAGGGGTCCGCTTTATTTTGCTACAGCGCTACTAAAATGGATACATAAACGAATAATACAGAGGATCATGGTTTGACTAGATCCAAACTTGAAGTTTCACAGAAGCTACAAAACAAACAAAATCCTGAAGTTCTGGTAAGGTTTTTTTTTTTTTAATGTGCTACCTAAGGATTACTAGTTAAATTTTGAACATGATTGATAATCAGCCTTTCTAGTTTTAGAGGGTAAAGGCAATAAAAACCTCAAGTTGTTGCTTCTTGCATTTATTTAGAAAGACATTCAGCTGAGATTTATTGTTTGTGTCCAATTTGATTGCCAGTCACAACTTTTATTGCTTTGCACCTAGTATAAGGTTTATGATCACTGTTTGCCTCTTTAAACCCTAACAATGCTGTTAGTGGCTGCCCTGAAAAGCGTCTCTTTAATATGCATTCATCAGCTATGTTTGAAGAAGAAAAGAATTGCATGAAGGAGAAAGATGCCTTCGTCATTATTGGTTGAATTAATTTCTAAATTAGATAGGTAACTCCTGAACACTAATTATCTGCACTTGCATAGGTCTTTTATTAAGTCTGATGACTCAAAGAGCATCATCCTACAATCAGACATCCATATGGTTTAAGAGCTAGCCTGCAGTTAGCATGTAAAAGAGTGAGCAAAAATGTTTATTTTACAACCATTTCTTTAGCCAACACTCAACTTCAGACTTCAGAAATTATTTTTGAGAATAGGACCTAACAACTTAAAAAGAATTGTTATGTCTCAAATGCTATTTTATTTTTATAAATATTTAATATAAATAAATATAAATAACAAACCACAGTAAAATATAAAAAAATGATATAATATGAAAATAATATTATAAAATATAGGCTTAAGAGATCAGATGTGTTTGGTTGGTTTCTTTAAATGGCAGCTAAAAATTCAGGTTAAAAAAAAAAAGGTTGCGGAGAATAGACTGGGCCAGGCTGTGTGTTAGTTGTTTCTGCAACACGAGGTCAGAACACTGTGGGGAGCTGTGCACACTCGTCTGCTAATTACATACTTCTCTGTGTCTTGTCAGTCCTGAAACGCTGAGGCCACAGGACAATCTGGCATCCCCCCAGCAGAAGACAACTAACACAAGCAAACAAAGAGCCAGTGGAAGGAAGGAGGAATGCATGCAGCCTAATTATGTTTACTTAAAACTTTACCAAGGAGAGCATCTGTGGGTCAGAGTGCTTGTCTCACAAGAACTAAAACCATTTCAGATTTCATTAACTGCAAAGTAAGTGTCGTTTCAAGCCAGATCTACTCTACCAGATATAAGTCTAAGAGAAGTAAAACTAAAGCTATGCTTAATATTGATGTTATTCAGTGTGAGATTTCCCTCATGTGGGTAATGGATCTTTAAAGCTATGTGAAACAAGATCTGTAGGTAACACAGATGAGTGCTGGGGTAGTATAAATGCCATGGAGGTTACCGCAGGAAATGCCTTTTGTGACTTTCCATCCACTCAGCAATACACCAACATCTTCAGAAAGACTACATTTACTGATATAAGTTTTAAAAATGAAAGCAAGTTAGCATGCCCATTACTCATTTAATTAATTAAAATAATTCTCTATGGTGGTGAGATAAAACAGAACAATATCAGAGATCCTCTTTCTCAGGATGTCATATTCTTTTGATGTTTCTCAAGTCTGTTTTCTCTGACACTTCACTCCGTAGTGAACATCTCGTATCCACCAATGCAACTTCAATTACCCACAAGATAACACAGAGTACACTCTCCCTGTCCCATAGGAGACGTATCTGCAAAGTGATACTACATCACATGCTCATACTCAGAATTGTGGTGTCTCAGGTGTCAACAGCAGCTTTAAATAACACACCAGTTTTAAAAATGGAAAATTAGCTAATTGCAGTAAAAGGATGCTTTGGTTAATAGAATCTTC
Organism: Jordanella pulchra; assembly: GCA_034780135.1. NCBI lineage: Eukaryota > Metazoa > Chordata > Actinopteri > Cyprinodontiformes > Cyprinodontidae > Jordanella > Jordanella pulchra. The sequence goes on along the minus strand of JAUZNJ010034197.1, from coordinate 6,138 downwards.
TGCAGGAGAACTCAATAGCAAGATGGTTACATTAGTTTATGTAGAAAGCACCAATCCATTAACAACACAAGTCTTTACACCTCTATTATAAATACAGGATTTATTACTATTACATTTTTCTGATTTAAATGGTTTAATGTCAAAGGTATGATGGTGAAGACTGAACCAATTAAAACCACAGTAAATCCACAGAGCACAAAAAAATTAATAAAAATAACTCTCTTTTCATCTGGTCATAACAGTCTTTTAACTGAAGCATATCATGTATTTCAGTCTTCATGAGCAAAAACTGTCATGTGTTAAGCAAAAAAAAGACTCTTGTTTGAATGATTAGGAATATACTGCAAATATCTTTTTTAAAAATTGATATAAGTTGGAGGGGGTCCCAGTCATTTTGTCTTTTCTTTTAAGTGGTTGTACTGACTTCTTTGGTGCCAAGACCTACGTACAGCATGCACTGGGGTGGTTAGCAGCTCAGTGTAAAAGCTCTAGATATACAGGTCGGTCTACATTTGTACCCCCACATGGTCAATAAATGTGGGTCATATCTGCCTTAGAGAAAAGGGTGAGGAGCTCCATATCAAGAGGAGTCAGTCTGGTGACTCCTTTTGCTTCCCAAAGAAAACCTGAAGGAGGAGAAGTTGGACATCTCCTCTGACCTTTTTGCTCCCCCAGAAAATACAGGAAAAGCTGAAGAGTATGAGTATTAATTGAAAGGCAAAAGTCTAAACTATAAACCTGTTTTTATTAGAATACAATGATAAACTCTTTTATCCCTTGAAAAGGGTATGATTCTAAAGAATATTATGTAACAATAATAGAATACATTTAGATTAATGGCTTTCATACATCTCTCGCTTTCCATGTTCTCTGTCAGTCCTTCCCTGGTCCTGCCATTAAAACTGGGATCTACTTGCTCCTTTTTGGACAGATTATTTGAATTAAAAGTCGGACTGGCGAGGCAGAAGAAGGTACATGGTGGCAACTGCTTCCTCTGAACCGCTTTCCTTTCGAGACCCAATTGAGATATTTTTAGTTTAGAATGTTTATAAACTAAAAAGTGTAGAATTTCTGTCAGAAGTTCTTGCAAAGTTTAGGGTTTTTTTTATTGTTTCCCTACACCCTGAACATGTACAGAGTAACCCTACCAAACTCAAACAGCACCAACAGCTGCCAGTCTGAGAGAACTACCAGCAGGGACAACAGTTGTTGCTGATATTTTCCCATCAACTGGGCTGAGAGCCAATCAGTATTAACCAAAGTCCAAGTGGGTTCTATTAGTGGTAAACAGGTCAGTTCTGACCCACATACTGAACAATAAGTGTTTCTTTTTTTTAGTTTTTAAAGCTGCAGGAAGAACACTACCTTTAATTCCTCCCCCCATTTTTTTAAGTCCACTTAGCTTACCATTAGGTGTTAGAACTCAGACTAGGTAAAAATTTAATGCAGTTATATCATTTCATTGTGCAATTGCCCAAAAATGAACTTTTTCATTTAATTTTAGCTTTTTTTAAGCTTCAGCATTTTGGTTTTAATATTCATTGTTTGTGTATTTATTTGTTCATTTTTACTTTGGAAAATTAGTAATTGGATCTAAGTCTGTTTTATTGTATTTTACATGATAGCTTGCAACATAAAACTTAGTAGGAGAAATGTACCCAAATGCAATTGTTTAATTAGAATTAATTCTTCAGATTTACTTTTTGATAGATTATGGAGCTCACTTTATTTATATACATAAATCTTTCTTTGCATATTCGAGCTAAATATTGAATTAAAAAAGTGGGTCACCTACTAAATCTTGACAGTTACAATAATATGTAACTGCATATTTATTAACACATATGCAATAAACACATGACCCACTTATGTTTGGTGACAGAATCCACACTATTCTTGCTGCAAATAAATGTCTTTGGGAATTTTAAGTCTCTAAGAGTAGATTACTGTAAGTGATTACCAGATGAAAAGAGGAAGCCATATTGCAGTCTTATTTAGTCGATGGAGCTCAACTTCATGGAGACACAGGGGATACTGTTTTTAACCAATTAATCATGTTCTGTTCTAAGCTCACAGGGACTGGCTACATCATGTACATTATTCTATTGTCCCGCCTTCATATTATTTTAAATCATATATGATTGATGGGTCAAGAAATAAAATAAAGCCTCAAGAGACCACAGCTGCACAAATGACCAAAAACATCAGTCCATCACACACTGATTTATGTTGTAATTTCCTTTGTAGGGAGACTTTCTGCAGGTTTCTTAAAGAAAAGGACCATGAAGTAAGGTAAGAAGTATATTGTATAAACTGGGATTTATGGGCAAACTGATATTTGAGTTATTTCTCAAAGCAAAGCTAAACTATAGCTACAATTTAATTGTAATAAATCTTCTGAAAAGAAAACGAATGTGAGATTCCTAATAAAAAAGGAACAGCTTTCCTAAATTGTTGAATCTTTTTTTATAACAAGAATTTTTAAAAGCTGAAATGTATCCCCATCCATGTTATCTGATATTATTTTCACCTATGAATTTAAATCTAAGGCTTTAGAAGGAGAAGACCACAAAAAGGAGCAACACTTTTTTTAGTAAACATTACAAGTATAACTTGCATCTATTGGATTCTTATGTGTCCATCCTTTTGTTGCTGTTTAACCTTAAATAAAATGTATTTTTGTAAAAACACAAAAGCAATAAAAAAGATTAACAGTTTTTACTTATGATGATCTGATAAGATTTTAGGATAAGAATTCTCCAATTGAATTTCTATATAAAAATATTACAGCAACTCACAGATCATAAGAAACAAGTAACAGTGTTTAACATACCATAGAAGTAAAGTTGGGAAAAACTGAACTTTTAATATAAAAGGAAACAGTATAATTCTCCTAAGGAGACAACACTTGGACTTTTGATGAAAACACTATTGACAGCTCTGAAGGTGCTCCTGAACCTAACTGATTTACTTTCATGGATTTCACAGAAGAATCTCTAATTAAATATGGCAGCCCAGCAGTTTTTGCGGGCACAAAAAACATTTTGTCTCTGTACATGAAATTATAATGGCAAGTTTAAAATGTAAATTATAAATTAAGTTAGCGCTGCTCTGCTCCTGCATTAAATGCCCATGCAACCTCTGTAAATCTGGAGTCAGTATTGATCCTGCTGCTGCTGCTGCATAAACCTACAACAGATCAAGGGAAGCAGGCAACACCATACATTTGTGTGTTTTCTTGTTGTTGTTTTTTTTTTTAAGTCAGAGTAGTTCTAGCAGAACAGAAGACATCTGACAGGATAGTAAACCAGAACTCAGCTCATATTGACTGTTGCATTAACATTATTTATTTGCAATTTCTTCATGGTGTCTTACTTTAGTTCTAAATCAGGTAAGGGTGTGTGACTAAATCAGGTAAGGGTGTGTGACAACATAGTTATTTGTCTATCTTTTAACCTATCTTTGTCTTAGTTTTGCCCTGTCAAGGACTTGTGCCCTGCCCAGAGTAAACCCTGCCACACAGACATGGATAACTAAGATAGGATTTAGTCCCCCTGATATTAAATCAACTCTCTTTCATGCCATTAGAGATCCCGTACTAATTGTGAAAAGTGTTAAAAAAAACTTTCTTCCTGCCTTAATTTTGTCAAATGCAATAAAGTTAGACTAAGTGATATCTTGTTTACAGAAGTTCACAATACCCTCTATGATAATCACTCTAAGAAAATTCATTTATTTTTGATTCACACACTAAACATACAAAATATAAATTGTTCATGTTATTATAATGATATATATTATTATAATATATGTGTACAGCTAAACAAAGAAGTACTTAGATTTATGAAATTCAGTTAGAAACACTGATTCAATAAAAAAGGAAAATTATATGTAACTCATTTTTACTTCAAGTGCTATAATCATTTCTGTTCTCACTAAATATCTGATAAAACAGCACTGTATTTTGTTGTACTTATGTAAAAAAATGCCAAGGGAATAAGTTCTCATTTAGTATAAACTGCGGTGAACAAGTAAACGACAATAACTCTAAATTTATGTTTGGTCTCTTATGAGTTTTTTTGTCAATGACTTGATACAGATGCTGATGAGCTGTAGGCAGGAAGACTCTATCGTGACTGTCTGTCTTACAGCAGTTCTGAAGAAGCCTCTGACAGAAGAAGCTGTTGTTGTACGACAGTCTGATGTAGAGAGTGTTCAGGGCATTTGTATCTCATACTGCTTCCCCAACAGAAGATGGCAGGAGGGATGATCCTCTCAACAACAGACTTTCAGCATCTCGCTAGTAAAAATTAACGACCTAAGCTTCCTGAAGAAGTACAGTCTGCTCTGTCCTTTCTAGTAGACAGTTTTGTGGGTGTGTTTCTAGTCCTGTGAATCATCCAGGTTAACACTGAAGTATTTATACTCCACCTCTACTTCTTCTCCCATGATGATGATGATGATGAGTGTAGGGCTTTCATAAAATATTAATCTAATATACAAAGTGATGCCACAACTTGTACTTCATATCTATGAACTACATATTGAAGGGCTTTTAGGAAAGGAGGAAATTTTAGTAGAATGTCTTTTGTCTGATAAGATAATCACTTCTTAATAAAAATAATATGCTGAGACCACATTTTTGTTTTCTCAGTAAGTAAAAAAAAAACGAATCTACCCTTTCACTTGGTTATACTGAAGAGTTGCAAACTTTAATCAATTATTTGGCTGCTTCTAGGGCGGCACTTCAACAGGGTAGTAATTACAATAATATTTCTTGAAATATCTGTATACAACATTGATTAGAATTAAAGCAAAGTTCTTCTGTTCAGTGCTCTGTTTACGATTCAAAAATGTCCCCACCGCTCTCTGGGCTTCAGTATCTCAGTCACTAAAAATATTCATCTGATGTGAACATTAAGGGGAGCTAGTATTGCTTTTGGAAAGGTTGCCATTCCCAGACGCCTTTCAAAAACATCTTTCTTTTCTACCATGCATTTCTAAAACAATGGTCACACCAGATGCCTCATTGCTCAGAGCAGAGGGAAATGAATCCCAGGAAAGTAAAGATTGTGAATTTTCTCTGCATCACTAAAGCAAAGACAACCAACAAGGGCTCTTAGCTCAAATACAATTATTTTTTCAAGCAAACTTTTTTGTGTTCTGAGGACTGTTGCTAATAACCAAACATTTGCTGAATATGGTATAGTGAGTTTTAGTTACTAACCATTGACTTAATGCTGATTGGGGTTTTCTGCTTAACACCAAAAGAGAACAGTTGGGGGCAGGGCAGGCTTAAAGCCACAAAAATATCCACCTTAACACATAAGATAAACTCGTTACCTCCTAAGGAGTTCTGTGCTTGTGAAGGATACAAGTGAATCACCAAATATGATGCTGTGATTTGTTTCCTGTTAAATAAATACAAACTTTTTCAGTTTCCCTGCAGCAGACCTGCTTCCAGCTGTTTCAGTTTTATGCACTGCTGATATCAAGTCAAGGGGAGCCATGGCTGAAGAGCTCTACACGTTTCCAACTGATCATTGAAGGCATCACTACCAATCAGTAAATACTGAGTATAATCCAGGGCATTGCACACATTCACAACCTTCCATTATATTTCTGGTGATGTTGTGACTACAAATCAGTCAGTCTTTGATGTGCACGCAGTTGATTTCTAGTTAGGTAGTCCTGGGTAAATAAACTTGATTATGTTATTCAAATGCAAATTTCCTCATGATGTCAACTGGCTTTTCAACATGTCAGGAGACACTTATGCTCGAACAAAACAGACGTTGGTTGTTGGGGCACAAACCAAAGCTTTAATTCAGAAACTGCCAATTCAGTTTTCACTACCTTGATTGGTTGACTGCTCAATTGCACTTAGTTTTATCACAAGATTGCTTCACATACAAACACAGCAAGAAGCTGGTACAAGTTGATGACACTAGAAGTAACACAGTCACATGAACAGAGCCAGGTTTAAGAGCTTTCTTAGTAAAACTAAAGAAGACTTACAGTAACTGTACTTTATGTACAAACACAAGCACATCTATCCATCAATCTGTCTGTCTGTCTGTCTGTCTGTCTGTCTGTCTGTCTGTCTGTCTGTCTGTCTGTCTGTCTGTCTGTCTGTCT
>JAUZNJ010034196.1:0-11217 GCA_034780135.1 Jordanella pulchra | reverse complement strand
TTTTTTTACCCCCCCCCCCCCCCCCCCCCCTATCGTATTCAGATTCAGATTGTGTTCTTTGTAAATACATTGATCTATTTTCCCAATATAAAAGTCCCACTCTGAAACTCTGTCCATTTCTGGCTCTGTAGCAACCCAAGGAGAATATTTACATGGGAATTAATTTCTCAGATAACAATGTGTGAATGAATCCATTGAAATATCATCTGAATCCAAAACAATAGCTTTCTGACTCCCTCTGCTCGTCATTACAAGGCCTTAATCCTTAAAGGAAACTCCCCGCAAAGAAGGGAAGAGACACAAAAACAACTGGAGATCTACTTATTTCATCAAACTCCCAAAGCAAATGTTACAGAAGCCAGTTTGTGTGATGCTGACATCAACAAGAATGTGGCAGACTGAAGAAAGGGTTAGATAGGAACAATTATTACAATAAGTAATGGATAGAGAATGGCTTTAAATAATAAGACCTATGCAATATCTTGACAAGCAAAAACACAAATGATTAAGCTTCTCCTGTACTGAAACACAAACATGGCCATTTTGATGAGAAGAAAGACAAGGGGATCTTTCACCACTATGGAAAAAATGAGATTCAAGAAGATGCTATGTAACAAGAAAGGAGTCAGGAAGAGATGCGCCAAAGGAAAGAAGAGAGAAGAGAAGTGGGAGGAAGGGGAAGGAAGAGAGAGAATGAGGGTAAAAGATTAATGGGGAGAAGATGGAATTGGAAGATGATGGTGGAATAAAGTGAAGAGCCCGTGGTTTCACTCTAATTCATCCAAGCCATTGAGGACTGCAAAGCTGAGAGGGCTTCACAGCAGGCAGCTGCAAGCACGTCATATTGAAACCGCTTCCACATTCCTCTTTTCTCTACCTCGCTTTATACAGATCGGGATACTCTCATATTATGAATTGTTTTCTTCTGTGTTTGTGAATGTAAGAAATGACGGCAACAGGTAGAGAGGGAGACAGCAATAACAAATAGTGAAGGTGCTAATGCTGCACATAATGAACAATGTCCAAGAAATTCATAAGGTACATGCAAAATACATCTCTAGGGAAGAATTGTTGTATGATAACTATTAATGCTACTATCGTGAAAAAGTGGTTTACACTCTCCTCCAGGCAAGCGGTCACTGATCCTGGGTAGGGAGAAACGCTGGTTTGAGAGAGGAGTAATGTTTGCTACATACTCTGCAAGAACTGAGAAATCTTATAATCTCATGGATAATTTATAATCCATGAGAAGCTCAGCTGCTGAAGTTACTTCCACTATAACATATGTCACTGAAAATTGATTGAGAGTGGGCGGGGACATAGAAAATACAACAAGCACAGGGCGGGCAGAGAGGTGAAAGTAGAGAAGCAGACAGAAATAAGAGCTCACAGAATGCTTTGGCACCTTCTGGAAAGACTGGTTAAATAGAAGGAGTGATATGCTGTGGGAGTGGGACTGCTCTGCTAGGATAACTTATAGACAAAATGTCACCATTGGACATAAGTAGCATATCTGCCGCTTAAACCATCATTGTTGAACTGTGTAAATTGAGTTTCAAGCTCAACAGGTAAGTGTGGCTTTTCCAAACTAAAGACGAGTTCCCCCCCACCCCCCAAGTTTTTGGGTCAGTATTTGATAGTTTGAATTGGACTTCATAAATTTAACTACAGTCAACTGGGTGCACAATTCAGGTCCACGCTGAGTGGAACTCAATGTTCAGGCCACAGCAAGTCATGCTTTTTTTTTAGTTCAGATGTTTAATTTCATCATTAATATGTTTTGTTGTTAACTTCCGTGCAGTCACACTCATTCATCTGGTTGATGTGGATTCCCTGTTTGTACTGTACATTTATTAAAATGATTGAAATAAAGATGCTTTTAGATGGTTTAAATGTTATCACCAGAAAAAATAAGCTATTGGTAAAAATATATTATGACTGAATTTTTTTGACCTTGTGAGTTAAAATGACAATGAAAATATCTAGAACATCTCTGCTGCAGACCTAAGTTTTTCTTTGCATTTAAGACCCATCCTGTGTTGATGATAACAAAATCCTGCAGGGTTTGATGGACTACACCACCTCCAATACCTCCCCCATGATAGTAATAACATTCAAATTGTGTCTGTTTTCTTCTATTGGTTCTCTCAACAATGATCTCCCTTGTTTTGTTCACACGCAGGATCAGATGATTGTTTTCCACAAAGCGGTTCATCAGCTCCCTTTACTCAGCTTCTTGTCTAGTCTGATGCACCAAACGGCTGTAGATTGATATGAGTATTTCTGCAGATGAAAGGAGTGTGTTTAGGCATTGGAGGTTTAAAGAAGAAAAAGAAATGGTGAGAGCGCTGTCCCCTGTGCTGCTGTCTAATTGATTGGAAAGTTGGCCCCTCAGTCTTATGAACTGTAGTCTGTTTGTCTGGTAGTCTTTGATCCAGGAGTGTTCTGGAGATTCCTATACTGTGTTAAACACACTCTTTTAGCCATTATGTTGGAGGGATCAGACTCACATTTTGTTTATTTGCCCCTCTATTCTTTGTCACAGCTACAGTGTACTTATCACTGTTTTCTCCTGCATCAAACAGAACTGAGGAAACCTCTTGGCTGAGAGGTGAAATGCCTTCTAGAAAACTTCACGTCCAGTTGCCTAAAGTGAACCTTCGAAACTTGACCATGACCTGGATGACTGAGAACCTTCACAGATAAACGCACCAGAGAAAACAGAAAACATAATCCTTAAAATGTGTTCTGGTGTGTCTAAATGACAATAGGAGTATTACATTTTAAATACAAAAGATTTTGTATTTAAAATGATTGAAAACATTTTAAACCTGTTTTAAAGTTGTTACTTTTAGAAAGCACTTTCAATCTGACAAGCCTCATGTAAATGCACATCCTAACTGAATATGTATTACATATAAAAATATAAATACACACAATTGAAATATAACTTCTTGTATTGTTATTCTTAATTTTAATAAACATTAACAAACTGAGGTAAAACAATAGGGTCTGTTTACATAGTAAGTCACTGTAAAATTCCTTTAGGCCTTTTCTTTTGTCTTTGTTGTTGAGTTTAGTCTCATCATGATGATTGACAGAATGACAGGGCTACATTTTGTCATTTCACTGCGAAGTCAAACATTAAGTTCTTACCATCAATCCACTGGCGTTCAGTAATGAAGTACAGCAGGCAAATGTATCACAAAGTGATAATTCCCAGTTAATGGGAGGCAATAGGAACAACAGGGACGCTTATCAGCTGCATGATGTAATGTTTACCGGCTTTTTAATTAATTATGAAAATTAGCCGAACCAGTAGGCAAACTGAGAAGAGAAATCAGATCTTTACGCTTATCTCAGGCTTGCAGCTTTCACAGTACGCTATTTGAATGACATCTCAGGCAGAACACACACAATCCTGTGCACCACCCTCCACAATACCACACACAGATATACACAGGATATGAAAACAATTATAAAAGCATCAGGAGATGAACAAAAACCACATAAGAAAGTTTTAAAGGTTAAATTTTACCCTCACGTACCCAAGATAAACAATCACATAACTGATTGGTTTTGTAGATACGAAGCCGTGAATAAATTTAGATAGTCTACTTTTATCGTGGAACGATGACAGAGTTCGCCTCATTAAATTCATCTGTCAAGATGGACGACAAGCGCAAGCTTGCCTGATCTATATTTGTAAGCATTGATCTGGAGAAAAAGGTGAATCAAATATGTACAGTGTAACACAAACAGGCAATTACTCCAGTGGCAGACATGACATTTCTCTGCTGCTTGTTTATTCGAAAAAAGCGCTATTTTCTTTGAGTTTTGTTTCTCATGAGCAGATGCTTCAATCCTCAAGGTAATTTTTGTACAGAGAAGGGAAAAAAACATTCTTAGGAGTTTAAAGCTTACATGATAATTCACAATAAGACCAAGTCCAAGAGAGAGATAACAAGATTAGAGTACATCTGATCTTCTATAAGTTGGTGCCTGTTACTGAGAAATACTCATATTCATCACAACATTCAAGTTAAGCAGTAAAGCTACAAATAAATTCTTTTGTAGCAAATCTTCATGCACATTTTTTCTTCCTTTTATTGTTGGTATTAGTTTGCATGAAGAGATGATATTAAACTTAAGGAGCAGATAAATTAGCTAAGGCTGGAACATTTCCAGAGATAATAAGGCTGCAGAGTTGTGCTGGTGTCAGTGTAGAAGCCAATAAAAAGGGTTATTATGTTTATTCCAAACTGCAAGTTTTTCTGGCAGAAATTTGCATGCACTACCTGATTCCTTTGGCGCATCGCTCTCAGCCCAATTACATGTGTGCCACAGGATCTGGTTTAATGAGCAACAGACACAATTATAATCATAAATCAAGTCATAGATTTAGATATTATGTTATCAGCTGAAGTCCTCAGTCATAAATATTTGAGCATTTTCAAGATATGTGAAATTAATGCTTTAATGCCCAGCTTTTACATCATCAATTTCAAAGCTAATAAAATAAGTTTATATTTCAACAAAAACTTGTCTACTAATATTTTTTACCTGTTTTTCAAATATCAGCATTTTGGTAAGAACCCCCCAAAATACCTAAAATACTGAAAATAGTGACCTATGACATTTTTGTGTCATAATGTGGAAAATGTTGAAAACCAAACTAACAGACAGACAAGGCCTTATAACATGGAATGAACTCAAAAGTTTGAATAAAGAATAATCTTAACAGGCAGAATACAGACATTAGACAAACAAATAGTAGACTGCATTGATGAGACATGCATTGCAATCTGTTAAAGTACTGTGAGAGTGAAAAGGCAGAACAAACAGGGAACAATTCAGGTGAGAAATGATGGCAGCTGAGAATTAAGGCAGACTGAGGGAGAGAAAGAACAATGAGAGGAGACTAACCCTTCATTTATTATCTGTCATTTATTTGATCTACTCTCTGTCATAAATAGCAGCCCCTCTAGTCAATGCTCAAACTCCCACCGGCTCTGTTGTGCTGCAGCACAACGGAGAGACAGCCTTGGTTGTCCGTTAGAGATATAAATGAGTCTATGTTTGACAGACAGAAAGTCAGATACAGTGAGTAAACATCTTATGATAAGACAGGTGGCCCTACGGATGCAGGAACGGATCCTGGCCTTTGCATACTCAAGGACTGGTGAACATTGAGTAATACCAAAGTATTGTCCTTGCTCATATATAGATCTGTAAACAAGCCTTTGATATCTTCCGATGTTCCACCTTGAATGAACAAACCCCCTTATTTTCTATATCTCTGCTTGTTTTAGGGTATGGAGTATTTCTGGAAAGAGAGGAGCAAAACTTCCAAGTCTTCTCCTCACACAGGGCTGGACAAGTGTTGCAAAACAGAAACTTGGACAACATTTTTTGCCCTGCAACGTTTAAGGCAATAAAGCGAATTAAGGAACTGGGTAAAAAAGAAAAGGGACAACTCTCAATTTTCCTCAGCATAACAATAATAGGACTGAGCTCTTTTGGCTTTGTAAATGCCGGCAGCTGGGATAAATGACTGCAGCCCAGCATTTTCTTAAAGTAAACTACTCTGGACCGGCTTCAGCAGAGATGCATTTAGTCTTTTCCCCCAACTCCTCTGTTTATCAATTATAAAATGGACACACTTCTTCTGTCAGGTGCAATAAATTCTAGTTTGGACCCACAAGAAGGTCTTACACTTTCTCTTCTCTGGAGAGTCTTTGTTTAAACTGTCTGCAGTGGCTTTTTTATTGCTGATAAAAAGTTATAAATCTTCATTCTTATAATCCAAATCCCAGTCAGGGGTCCACTAATACAAACACTGCTTAAAACTGATTTATTAAACACATGTTTAACATCCACTAAATAACTGAATAAACTATCCATCCTTTCTTAACATCAACTAGTAATTTATATGCTTTATTATTCTTGTGAATCGGTTTAAACTTTTAAGCTTTAACCTTTGTGATTTTTTGAAATATGTTTTAATTAGCAGCATAGATCCTTTGTTGCAGGTTTAATCTACATAGGTCCTCTGTGGCCGCACTGCTCTATTTCAGCCTAGTGCATGTATAAACATTGTGGCCAATGTAGTTTTATCATTAGTTTCCCTACATTTTACCTTGAGGGTTTCCTCAGAGAGCAGATTTCAAGAACTACTGTATATCTAATACAAAAATCAGAACAGATCTGGGGAAAACAAAGAGCAAATTAGTAAGCAGAAAAAGATAAAATAAAGAAGGAAAAATAAGAGAGAAGTAATTAGATTGGACAAATGTGAGAAAGCAACATGACATTATTTTAAAAGGGGGGGTATTATCATGCATAAGCATCATTGAGTTTCTGAAGTGGCTGGATAACTGTTACTTGAGGCCATTTGTCGATGCCATCATTCACAAGGACACAAAGTAAATGCTTTTTTTTGCAGAACATGCACCAGTTAATGTGTTTTAGTTTTGGGCTGCATACTGCTGTGAGGTGAGTTGACAAGTAACAATGGAAAAAACATAAAAGCAAAATAGCTCAGTGTACAGGAGATCCTGAAACTTCTAATAAAACCTAGTATTTATTAGTATTTACATATCTAACAGACTAAATTCTGAATAACAATTCTATCAAATTAGCATTGTAAATGTACTCTTTTACTTAAGGTCAAAACCTTGAGTTTAAAAGCTCTCTATCACATGATTTACAGGCTTTTATACAAAAGAGAAAATGAATGCTCCAACTGGTGCTTTAATATTTACCCAGTTAAGATTTCTGTATAATTGTTATTTATTGTTATATGGATTTTAATAGATAGACTTAAAAGATAAAACCCATTAAATTCAGTAGCTTATAATGTGCTTATTATGTTTCCTTTTCTAGCAGCCTTAGGAAATGGTACACAGGTTCTGCTGTTTTTGGTAATTTACAAAAGTGTAGGAATGAGATATTCGTCTGGTTAGATTTTTAGCTTAATGGCACAATAGACTGTATCTATTCAAGAAACAAGCTGTACATGCTAAAAACAATAATAATACTTCCTTTGGGTTCCTCCAAACAAAAGTCAGGTGATGCAGGGCGTCATTTCTCCTTTTACCTTTTTCTTTCAGCTGTTTTGCCTTTATTTCCTCACAACAATGTTCATGAAATGACATCTAAGACTAAACTACCAAAAAATATCAAATGTTCCTCCAATAGTTGTTTCATTCATTTGTCTCTTAGTGATTTTATGTAGGGCTGCACGCTGACGCAGTGGGTAGCACTGTTGCCTTGCAGCAAGAAGGTTCTGGGTTCGGTCTTTCTGCATGGAGGTGGCATGTTCTCCCCATGTGTGGGTTCTCTCCGGGTACTCCTCCCATAGTCCAAAAACATGTCTGTTAGGTTAACTGGTATCGATTAATTGTCCTTAGGTGTGAGTGTGGGTGTGTGCATGGTTGTTTGTGTTTGTGCGTCTATGTGTTGCCATGTGACAGACTGGCGTCCTGTCGTGGGTGTACCCCGCCTTACGCCCAAAGTCTGCCGGAGATAGGCACCGGCCCAACCGCGACCCTGACGGACCAAGCGGGATATAATGAATGGATGATTGTATATATATGAATCTAGATGAAGAATCAACATTGAGTGTAGGGAACAGCTGGGTTGTGGGAGTTGAACGGCAGTTGCTCTGGCCGTTATTAATCCTCAAATCCACATGGTGTCTAAGGAGTCAAGCATGTGCTGTTATTCATCTGCAACCCAGTGAGACCCCTCATAGAGCCTCCTCATTTGGTCTCTTGAGATGAAACCATGGTCTTATTGTTTACTGTTGGCACCTTATCTCTAGTCTTGTCTGCAGAGTTATAGAGAAACCAGAAAGAGGAGAAATGAAATAATATTTCTCTTGCTTTTCAAAAAAAAAAGAATTAAAAGTAACGGAGCACAGACTCATCTCTCATCTTAGACAGTCCAGGTTAATGTAAACTGCCATGTACTTGACTGTGGATTAGATTTTTCCCTCTCTCTGAAAGTCTGAGATGACATGTTGATGAAACACGCTGTGCTGATATCAAGCGTTGCAGTATGCCCGTCAGATATGCTATATGTAGACAGATGCATTTTGGAGAATTACAGTCTGAAGTGGGCGTTTAGGCTCCTTCTAATCCCACAAATGCTTACAAAAAGTATTACATGATCAGTGAGGCTGTGAAGGAGAGATTGACAGAAAAGAGACATGGAGGAACAGTGAAAAGCAGTACTGTAGAGGCACCATTATGCTTCAGCAGAATGTAGAGTTTGAAAGCACAACAACAAATGTTAAAAAGATCGAAGCTTTTCTTTATTTTAAAATGAATGAAGATCTGAAAGCTGCGGTGGATATTTGCATTCATCCCTCTTGACTCTGACATGCTTGGTTAAAATCCTTCAGAAAAGAAATAAATGACAAACTGAGCACATGTAAGCAATTTAGTTTATTCTAGCCAAGGAAGACAGATGGTTTGAGAGGAGGGTCAAAGAATCCATCTTTGTTAACCTGATCGGAAGATCACTGGACCTGAATATGTGGCTTTTCCACAATAACCTTTTTTTTTTTAAAAAGGAAGACATAACACGAAGAAAGATGTTCACCTTCCAGAAGGACAACAACCATAAATGTACCTCCAGAGGCACAATGGTCATATCATATTAATTTGCCAAAGTCAATAAATAAATCCAGTTGAAAATGTGTTGCAAGGCTTTAAATTAATTGTTTACAAAATGTCTCAATTCAATATGATTAAACTTAAGCTTGTCTAAAAATATAAATATGTGCATGTCACACCTTTCTGATTTCTTTTTCCTGTAATTATAAATCATTTCCTTCTTCTTCACAGTCATACACCACTGTTCTTCCACCACATAAAATCAGTATTGCACAGCCAGAGGGGAATTGTATACTGCTGCAGCTCTCTGTACTGTATGTAAAGCACGTTTCCCTACAGAAAAAAGTGACCTCTGCATTCCACGTTCACATGTTCACCTTTTGTCTTAACCAGCCCAACATTATCACCGACCTGCCTGCTGCAGAGAAGGTGTGCTGTGACTGATTTTACACAGACTGCACTGGGAAAGCTGCTCACTATACAAAACAAAACAAAACAAAAATGGGTAGCAGGTTGGTAAAACAGAGCACTCACATAATTATAGAGCCCTAAGGAGCACAACCTCTTCTTGTATCTGAAGAAAAGAGATCAGTTTGTCCCCCCCATTTTATGCTCCTCATCTACAAGTTTAGAGTCTTTTTCTTTCATTCTGCTTATTTCTTTTTTCATTTTACTGCCTGGCCTTTCCCAGCGTTCTCTACCTTAATCTTTCTCTTCTCTAAAATAGCCACCTGTGTTCATATAAATGGTGGCCCAGTTTGTGTCCCCAACTGGTCCCCCTACTCCTGTTCCTCCCCCCGTGCTCCCACTGGTGAAATTACCAGTTGGTTACTATAGAGACATGTTTATAAATGCGGTTTATGGCTCCCTTCACCCCTTTTCTTGCTGCATTTAGCTCCTCGTTTTCCAGACATGTCATGTCTTCCAAAGGTGCATCTTCTTCTTCCTTTGCCCTCATCCACCTACATAGTTCTGTTTTTAATTCTCTTTCCTATAATCTTATTATTTGTTAATTTAGTCATTAACCAATATTAGAGTGGCTTTATTTTGCATATAATCAATACATCCCTAGTAAGGGCATGAGGCTTTAATCCTTTTTGACTTATTGTCGTTTCACCTGATGAGTTACTAAAGGGATATACTTTATGATATAACCGTCTAAGTCATCCCTCTCTTGTATTTTTGCAGTGGAACATGTAATGTTGAGAAAATGAAAGCTGTGGTTTGTCTTTCTGCTCCCTCCTGAAAGTCTAATGGAGAGCTGATTCATGCACGCATCTACTCGAGAAGACGATGGGGCGTTTAGGCTTTTCTGCGGCACTCAAAGAAGAGTGCTGCTGAAGCTACAGTTTCCTCCTACTGGGTTCAGGTGTAGATGGGAGCTAATGTACAACAAAAGGTTTCTATGCTTATGCACAGATCAGCCTACCTCGACACAAGCTATGAGTGATGCACTTAGATCCAGTTTGATTCTTCTACAAAGTTGTAAAAGCTGCCGAAAACTACTGTGCAGAAATATTGTGTCATCAGTACATTTATAGTTTGCATCCATTGAGCTTTACCGCCTAATATTCTGAAAATGTCTCGGTTAATGATTTTTGGGCCTTTCTAGGTGATTTTCCCAAGCTTTCTTTGAACATTAACAGATTTTCTTTTCTCCTTTTCTAAGTATTCTGTTCTATTCATAAACCTCTTGACTCTGAGCTATACATAAATTAGGCTTAAAAACAGCTCTTTAACTTTAAGTAATGTTATTGCTTCACACATCCTAATTAAATATCAACATAAATGCAGAGTTTTACTGTGTGAGAGCCCCAAAGGTTTGTTTTAAAAACAGGTCTCTGACTGCTGACTTGACAAATATTATTTATATACATCACATATTTGCTACTTATGGAAAATACAAAAACAAAGAAACTGCTGAAAGAAAGTCAAAAGAGTCCACTTTGCCAAGAGCCATGTAGAACATAACAAACAAGGAGGAAGGTTTTAAAATAAAACTGTAAAGATAATGAAACCGGTCCAAGGGACCAGTCAATTACCATTTCTGTCCCAGTACATAATTCTCATGAGGAGTGATTTAGCACTATGTCATTAATACAGCGGCCAGGACCAATTTACAGTGTTATTGGGCCCTGTCTAGAACAACCTATGATGCTAAACATTGTGTTGAAGAAGCTAACAAAGCACTTAAGCCTATATTCAACCAGTTTCCATCAGGAATCATGATGGTGGCATCATTCAGCTGTGAGGATGTTTTTCCGTCAGCATTATATAAAGAGATTTTTATAAAAACCTTTAAAGACATCATTATGGCTTGTGGTTTTATAAATGTAGACACTTTACAATGTAGAAGTCTCCATACTTAACATCCATGGAGTTTTACTCTCTTTTAAGTCTAATTAAACATTGTTAAGGCTTTTAGGATGTATTTTGGACACTGGACTGTGTCCTCTCAAGGTTAGCTGTCCCTGTTGAATGAGCGTCTTTTTTTTCCTGCTGCCATTTTTGTCATGATAGGTTAAGGCTCGAACCCATATGCAGAACACCACTCGGGAAACAGGGAAAGAGTTTAACAGTTTATTGTGAAGATAAC
>JAUZNJ010034195.1:0-12816 GCA_034780135.1 Jordanella pulchra | reverse complement strand
ACCATAAAAAATTCCTAGTTTGTGAACTCCTTCACTAACAATGGCAATAAACCCGATTCTGATTCTGATTCTGATTTAAGGCTTCATCAGAAATTCAACATTTATAATTGGTTACTTCAGAAAGTAGTTTAACTTTGTTTCCGTGGGTTATTTTAAATCCAAAACCTAAATAGCAGTTAGGTAGTAGAAACTAGCTGAGATTATAACATATATCTTACTATTTGCATGGAAAAATGCAAAGAGTATGATGCAACTCTAAACCTACCAAGACAAAAGCAAGAGCCACAGTAACTGTGCTGAAGCCCATTTTATCCATGGCTCTGGAAGAATGGGTTGACAGGACAAATTTCAACTGGGGGACGAAAAAACAACGACTGCCGAGCCATAAGGCAGCAGTAATGCAAATGAAACAAACACTATTTTACACAAGCAGACTTATAAAAACATTTCACACTCC
Source organism: Jordanella pulchra (assembly GCA_034780135.1). Classification (NCBI taxonomy): domain Eukaryota; kingdom Metazoa; phylum Chordata; class Actinopteri; order Cyprinodontiformes; family Cyprinodontidae; genus Jordanella; species Jordanella pulchra. The sequence goes on along the minus strand of JAUZNJ010034195.1, from coordinate 12,359 downwards.
TGATTTCCTACCATTCCCCTGGCAGTTGATTCTATCACTAAGATAATTAGGAATTTCATTTCAGAGCTGCTGTGATAAGATAAGCTTGATGGCATTGATGAACTCGTGTAAATCAGTCTACCATCTTGTCTTTATTATATTGCCCCTTAAAAACTCTTTAGCATCAATATTTCTCTCAGTTCAGGACCAATAGAGCTAGGTCCTGAACAGGATTCACTCAGATTCTTCATTCCTTGTCCCCATAGAGACACATTCAATGAACTGGTAGCTTCAAATGGACCTGCCTCAGTGGTGTAATTAGTTGGTATCTCTACCCCTCTATTAACATGACTGTCATAAAGATGCAGGTTTGAAGAAAGGAGTTTAAACCCATCAAATTCTGATTAGAAGGGAACCCTGATCATTACTGAAACTAAGAAACCTTCTGGGTGTGTTGCCTCCTCTGTCAAACCAAGCCTCAGAAACCTTAGCATCAGTTTTTAATTCTGCTGTGTCATGGGATTCTCAACCATTAACCAAAACTAAGTAATATTTCTGATTTTCCAAGTGTCAAAAGCTGAATAAAAGATGCTGATTCATGCTTTTATCGTATCTCATTTTCACCACTGTAACAGTCTTTGTATTAGGTTGGATGTTTTTTGGCCATCAGCAGTTAGTGCAGAATGGTGCTGCAACGCTTCTAACCAGCACAAGAAAAAAAGGCCCCAGTTTCGGTCTCTTCACATTGGTTACTTGTACATTATAGAGTTAATTTTAAAATTTAAGTCTTTACTTTTAAGAGTGGGAAAACTCCAGCTTATACGACCAATCTTTTACAACCGGTTTCTCCCTTCTGGTAGTTTGAGCTCCCCCAGCCAGACTGAATGGTTCCACAAAGTGATTTCCGGACCAGAGGGGATGGGTCTTTTGGGATCACAATTTTAAATGGGACACCTGGTATGTCTTTTTATTTTGTGGCCGTAGATCTGTCAGAACTGTTTCTGTAATTTTACTTCTTTTTCCAGGATAACCTAATTTTCAGTTAATGGTTGTCAACATTTCTGTCAATTAAAGACTGGAAATTAATGTTCAAAGCAGAGAAAAACAAAAACATAGTTAGATTTCTCCAGTTTATAACTCACTAAAAAATTCAAAAGTACATGTGCAAACAATTTTAATTGAAAGAAATTGAATTTTGAACTGTAATATATATATGCGAATAACACTTCTGAACTCTGCTGTTTTATCTTGCTTTGATTTTGTAATTCAGATTGATGTGTTTTTATCTGGTGATCTCTGAATCAGGTTGTGTCCAGCTGCAGACAGAGACCCACTCTTGATATCTCACAATCAATTCTTCTTTACACTTGATGAAAAAGAATGCTACGTTAAAATAAAAAAAATATTTTTAACAATATGTAGATTAACTACACTGAAATGACTGAGAGTAAAACCTGAAAAGCTGTCACAAACAACACTGTTTTAGATTCATTTATCAATTGATAATTTGCTTCCCTACTAACAGTTGGTTTATTACCTCCGTCATGTAGGTTATGTTTTTAGTCAAGTTTGTGTTTTTATTTGCTTGTTTGTTTGTCTGTGTTCAGGATAATTTGAAAAGTTATGAACAGATTTTAACTAAATTTCTACCAAAGGTGCACCTCAGTTTAAGGAACAATCCAATAAAGTTTGGTAACGATCCACACCATTATCTGGAAACAGTTTTTTTTAAAGAATTATTTAACATTGTGAGATGGAAGAAGCAGTTCCCCACTAAACCAGAGGGTGGCAGCAGTGACTTTTGGCAGTTTTAACAACTTTTTAAGTGACAAAGTCCACCTCAAAACATTACCTGTGCAGTCAGTTCATCAGGATTATGATCCTGCCAAAATATGCAGTTCATGTTCGGAGCGGCAGACCTCCAGCATACCAGCAGTTGGCAGCGCTGGGAAGCCCCAGTTAAAGCTCTCTGAAGCAGACTGCCTGTCAGGGATTTCCTGCTGCTGTTCGTAGTGTCTGGAACTGAATAAAATGTGTTTTTCATCTGCAGGTTTGAAAATTTTAGTTAATTTAGGTATTTCAATCAAATCAATCAATCAAATTTTATTAGCACATTTCAGCATCAGGGCATTTCAAAGTGCTTTACATAATTAAAATAAAAACAACGTGTGACGCAAACAGTGAGAAAGAGAAATAAAAAGAAATAAATAAAAAGATACATACATTGAAGACATCAAAACCCACACTCTAATCCTAATTTAACCAAAAGCAACTCTAAACAGGTGGGTTTTAAGTAGAGATTTAAAGGCATCCAGTGTTTCAGCTGTTTTACAGTTTTCTATTTATACACTGTTTTGCCATTGTTCATTAATAAAAAGTTGTAGTGGGGTGAATGATTAGAGCTCTCTTTTACTTCTACCCAACAATCCAAGCTCCGATGTTTGGATGCCGAGACGCTCGGATTCACCGCTCCCGATGCTCGGACAAGCCACAGGACCTCTCGACTCTGCTTGACGCCATCCCCCAAAGACTTTGCATGTAAATCAGATGCTTTAACAACCAGAAGGCGTTGAAAGCACCTTCAGTCACAATTTGTGGCAAAATGTTTTGTTTGGTGGAGGTTTGTACTCTTAAGTGCTTTTCAGGTTTTGAATAATGTTGCATTTGATTCCTCGTTTCCTTTACTGTTTCTCTAAGCTTTGCTTCCCCACATTTTTTCCCTTTTTTTCACCCTAATCATCTTTATTTCCCTTTCTTCGAGAACAGTATTCAAGCTGTACAGAGGTATTTTTTTCCACTTTGTTAGACATATAAAAGTAAATGAATAATTCAACTGATTGTCTTTTTTTCTTTAGATATTATAACATGCAATGCATTGCATTGTTCTGCTCTGAGTTACACAGCTTACAGTACGATGACTAAACCCAAACACCATCACAGTTTCTCTAATAGATGAAACACTCTCAATCATTTTTCCCCGGCCTCCTCCCACCTGATGTTTCCATCTCCCTCTGTCTGTCTGAAAGGGAATAATGATGCACAGAACAATTTCAAAATATAGAAAAGAAGGAGCTCAAAGCAAAAGGCAAAGGGACAGTTGAATATAAAAAGAAGCAGACAGTGAGAGGAAACGTTAGATAGAGACAGGCGCCTCGCAGAGACAGTCAGAGAGACGGGGGCAGATAAATACAATGGGAGATGAGAGGAAGAAAGAAACATTGACAAGAAGGAAAACAACAGAGTCTAACTTCTTATCTCACTCTGCCGTTCACAGCCAACCCCACATTAGAATCAACCATGTCTCAGTTTGTGAAACCACTAAAAGCAAACTAGAAGCCTCATTTGTATGATTTAAACACCTGGCAAAAAACGGAATAAATGTTTGTCGAAGGCACAAATCATTTGATAAGGTCAGGTTAAAGAGCACAAAAACAATCATATGTGTGACAAAATGGCTCTAATTTTGTACTATGCAAATATGATAATCTCAACCTTTCTGAATATTTAGCTGCTACATCATTTTTTATGTTACATAGAGGTTCAGAAAGTTTTTTCCACTTTACTTAAATGCATTTCTGTGTGAAAGTAATTTCTAAGTAAAGTGGTACTACTGGAGCCATTCAGAATGGTTCATCAAACACTAATTTCAAAAGAGAACAAGGAAATTTGAATAATGTGCAGAAAAATCATTTGTGCCTGCAGAACATAGGAGCACCTGACATTTTAAAGGCTAGGATGAATCGAAAATGGTGTCAATAAGTAGATGGGGTCCAATGGAGAATTGGTCCTAGCACCAAAGGCGCACTGAACCAGTTAATGGTTAATGATGCAGCCACTTAAAGCTGAAAGACGAAACATACATGTAGAGCCATGAATCCCGGACTTAAGAAATCAATAGATGTTAAAAAAAACAATATTAAACTGCCCAGAACTACCTCCTCCCAATGTCTGATTGTTAATAACAAAGCAATTCGTACTGAATCTGCAGGTTTACTTGTGGTTCCTAGAATTTCTAAAAGTAGAATGGGAGACCTTTTAGTCATCAGGCTCCTCTTCTGTGAAACCAACTTCTAGTTGGCTTGGCTTCAAACGTTCCTTTTGGAAGAATCTTATAGTTAGAGTGGCACAGGTTATCCTGAGATATGTCTATAATTATGCTGCTGTAGGCTTAGACTGCTGGAGGACATAGTGACAACATTTCATCACTCCGCCTCATTCTACCTTTGTTCTCCCACCTCTACCATTATGCCCTCCCTGTTTTTTCTCATCATAGTAACTTCATCCGGTCTGGACCTGTTTGGCTGTGGCTCCATCCTGGAGAGAAATATCAGATGGGCTGCTGCCATCAAGACCTTAGATTATAAATGATAGAGCTGGGCCTGTTTTTCCAGTGTTTAGTCCTGTTTCTCTCTTAGACATAGCTATGGGCTTAGCTTTCACTAGGACTAGCTGGATCTGCTCTCTTTGATCCTTTTTGACATGAAAACCGACTTGGAGCTCGTCTTCTCAGCTGTTTCTTTCCCACACAGAACCACCAGTAGAGCTAGTTTACTGTTACCTTTTCTAACATAGAAATTATTGATAGCTCAGTTCTTCTATGTTCCCTCTCTATGTCTACTTCTATCTCCTTGGACCCCATTTGGCCTCAGCAGAAGGCAGCTGACTCTGAGCCTGCTTTGGTTTCGCCGGGGGTTTCTTCCTGTAAAAAGAGTTTTTCCTGTCTGAGGGTTAGGGTTAGGCGGGCAGTCTGGTAGGGGAAACACTGAACCTAAATAAACATACATTAACAAGCACAACTGTTCCTGTCAAAATATGTTTGTACCGTAATGTTGAGGTCCTTCAACATACAGGTTTCTTGTGTATATTGGTAAGAAGGTTACAATGTTTAAAAACAGCTTCTGCAGTTTTTCACGCTCACAGGTTAGCGGCCTAAAGGACCTGAACCAAAGGATTCTTACGCCAAACTCGTCAAATACAGACGTTTGGTCAAAGCCCCCTGTACATCTGTATGAGTATCTTTCTCGTCATATATTGACGCGCAGGCTAATAGACCGGTTACAGACATTGTATCATGTGACACTCTGTTGGGATCCTGAGGTTTGTCAGCTTTTCTTCACCAGAGGGAGCCTGAGACCTTCCTCCTGAGGGCGTGAGGTCTGCACACCTGTCCTCTATCTACTCATTTGGTGGCATATAAATGGAAGAGGATGCTGACACTTCTCTGCCAGACTGTTAGCCAGTAACGGTACAGGCTTACCAAGAGCTACTTCTACCAGGATTTGTTCCCAGATTCTGATCCTTCTTGTCTCTGTGCTCCCAGCTGCCCTGGTCCGGAGCTGTCAGGTCATCCCACGAGACGGTACCCTCACCGCCTTGAGTCTTACCAGTCCGTCCTCTGCCGCCGTCTCTGATCTCAACCCTCAACCCGCTGACCAGCCTCTAGACCCTCAAGGTCCTCTCCTGGTCCTACACTCCCCCTGAACCGGTAAATCTACAACCTCCGCCAAACAGCAAATTTCCTGGGTCCTGATTAATCATCTCTGTCCTCCCCTAGTTGCCCAGAGATGTGCCAGACGAACCACGGATCCCATTTCTCATTGTAAATAAATCACACTATTATATTTCCTGTCTCTGGAGTGTTTCTGCATTTGGGTTAGAAAACTTGACACAGTCATGACACACTCACATGATCTGTAACAAAAACCTTTTTAAATTTTTGCCTGTAAAGTTAGCTTGGCACCATTACGGGTGTATGGTTACATGCATACGACTGTTTCTTTTTAGGTTTGGAGTAAGGGAGGGGTCAGTGGTAGGTTTTGTACTTCACAGTTAATGGAAAATGTTATGCACCCTGCAAATATAAAAAAATGACGAGAGGGGTATCCCGCAACTTGAACAAGCAACAATTTGACGAGTTGGGAGTGAGAAGTATTTCCTCAACACACCTGAAATGATTTAGCATCTGATCAGATGAGGCATCAAATCATATGACGTTGTGACAAGAAGTTCATTGAAAACAAATGGGGTTGGTCAGACTGTCCACCATTTTATGCATTTGTGCTGCGTAGCTCCCACAGCGGTAGATCCCCGTTCTGTTTGGTCAGACCTGCGCAGAAATTTACCAGCAATGTCATGACTCACACAGAAAAAGAAACAAAGTAAAGTACAGCTGCTTTGGTGAAAATACAAAGTATAATCTCTGAACTGCAACATAAACCAGCGAGGTTTGCCCCCTTTAAAAACTATGGTGTGTTTAGTAGACAGGGCAGACTGGGACATACATAAGTACTAATACATTTCAATAAACATTACTAGTCCTCTGAGCTTCCAAAAATAAATATGGATGCTACTATGTTTCAGTATAGCTTTTCAATATTAACATCAATGATGCTAGTGAGGGACAACGGTACAGGCACGGCTCATCAAGCTTATGAAAATAAAAATAAAAATCTTTGGCAAACTTCACAAATATATCTGACAATCATCTCTATTTCTCCTCACACAATTATAAACCCTTCAAGTCTTCGTTATGGCTACATTTTCTTTTCATTTAGCGTAGTTTGCATTTTAGTTGTAAACATTTGTAACCCTCAGGGTTAATTAAAAGATCTTCACTTGTTCTCTTTGCATGGTGAGCATGGTGTGCAGGTTGGTAATGATGGGGGCACTGCTTTGTATTTTGATTGACAAATGTTTTTTTTTGTTTTACTTTTCATTATCTGACAGATCCAGGCGGTTTGATCCAGGCTGTATTTAAGCATTACTTTCAAAAATAATGGTGGAAAATGACACTGGCTAGAACCCTGCATCCTATCAGGGATGTTTATAATCTGCAGAATGTTCTTGTTTAAAAGGTTTCCACACTTTCACTTTTAAGTTTAATAATCAAACAGTGGAAAACAATTTGTGCTGGACAGGAAGAGGAAAAGGTAGGCAAAGTGTTTGGCTTCAGTTATTAGCTGGGTCTTAATGAAGCTATATGTGACATTTAGGGCTGAAAGCAATGGTAAGAAAAATGACATGAAGTCAAAAGGAACCTTAAAAGTCACAGTAACCCTATGATAAATGGTGGCAAACAATTTACATTACCAATCATTACATGATGGGTGTCTAATTTACGAAATCATAACACAATTCCTCATGCTCTAGTTTAGGTGCTACTTTCATCTTGGTGGTCTAACATTCCCATTAGTTTTCACTCTGCAGCCAGCATCCATCACTTCGCTTCATCAGTTCCATTCTCCTGACTCACACTAAGAAAACTAATGAAAACTCATTGTTTGGTAATTACTCTATTAAATTTGCCTTTGAATGATCTAAAAAATGCCTTCATCTATTGCCTCAAATTGTCTCAGACATATCTAATACTTAAAACGTGTTACACCTTTTCTGTATAAAAAGGTAAGTTATTGTACATCAAAAAGTTTCTTCTTTTCTTCTCTGTACTGTAAGAAAAAGGCAACATCTAGCAGCAAGGAAGTGAGTGAGTGTGACCGCAAAAACCTATTCCAAAATAAAACCCAATCTAAAAACACTGCCTGGCCAAAACACGTTGGCAATAAAATAAAAAGTCACACACTGCAAATGTTTTGGTCCACCTTTAGCTTTGAGAATGCTCTGCCTTTTTATTGTTTCTACAAGTTTCTGCAATGTCACAAGTTTATTTCCACCCAGTGTGAATTTTTCACCAGGATCTTGCCTTGATAATTAAAGATCCTGACTGCTGGGCAAACCTTCTCCAGCACATCCCAAAGATTCAAAATGGGGTTAAGCTCTGGACTCTGTAATGAACAATCAATGTGTGAAAATGATGCCTTGACCTCCCTGAACCACTCTTTCACATTTCAAGCCCAATGAATCCTGGTATGTGATCTTGAAATACTGTATGCCCACGTGTGTATGGAATAACTTGGACTCTAGGCATGTTCCCTCTGGGACAGGGTAAATCTGGACTCGTCAGACCAAATGATCTTCCATGGCTCTAAAAACCAATCTTAATGCTCTCTAGCAAATGAAAGCCTTTTTTGCGTTTGGCCTGGTTAGTTTTTGTCTTAAGGCCACACAGCTGTTCAGCCCCAATCCCTTGAGTTCCCTTTTCATTGTGTCTGTAGAAATGCTCTTACTTTTACAATTAAATATGTCCTGTAGTTCTACTGTTGTTTTTCTAAGATTTGATTTCACTTAACATTAAAGTTATCAACGGTTTTCAGGTCACTTTTTTTCCTCAACGACAACAGGTCCTCACTATCCTTTCAGTTCCTTAATAATTAGTTGGGCCGTTCAGTAAACAAATATTGGCTTTCCTTGCTTGATCTTTACCAGTGAATTAACCATTCTGAAAGTCCAAGCAACCTGTTTTCAGGGATACTCCAACTGTTAAACTTACTGAACTCACTTCCTGTCGGTACTTTCTTAGTAAATCACAAACAAAAACTAATTGTGTGCATCAAAGAAGCTCCCAGAACTCTTATCAGCAAAACAGTTTACCATGAGTTCATGGTAATCTCAAATACAAGCGAAAGCTCAAACTGATATAAAATTTGCTTCAAAGAACAGAATAACTACAGTTCGAAGGCACCTTTGTACCTTATCTCATTAGGAATACACCAAAACTTACAGGAATATGCAGCAAAATATGTAAAAATGTATTAAATGTATATATCAAATTAGTTTTTATGCCATTATTCTCTCTTCAACTGTTTTTTTATATCAGTTAAATAAATGATACAGTTCAGTTCAAACAGAAAGAGAGAGAAAGTACTGGAGCGTAAGGATAAGAAGATTTCAATGCATCAAATAAGCTTCAGAGTTAAGAGAGGAACTGTACCTTGTCTGCAGGAAAAGATTGAAGGATGAGTAAAAGGAAGGAGACGAGTGAAAAAAGAGAAAAGATATTAGGAAGAGAGGAGATGTGGGGGAAAAAGAAAATGAGTAACACCACTGTGGTTGCTGATGTGAATCCTCCTCAGGATGAAACAAGACAATAATTAAAAATGTACCGCAGGGTCACAGTGTGACTATATGTGTGTAAGAGTAAGAGTTTGTTCTGTGTGTGTTTTATATGCCGCCCTTATTGCTTTCAGTGTGTACGTGTGTGTTGGGGTTGATATTGCAGTGCCTATTAAAAGGTGTCCCTGCTGAAATCAGTGTACAGAAGCCTCTGGGTCTATTACTACATCAGTCTAGATGTAGCCAAATACAAACACGCAGACTGCTGCACACACCAGGACACATTTCTGCCTACGGTGTTAACATTGTCAGAGAGACCACTGAACAGCAGGGCATACCCATGCCTGCACGCACTTGTGCAGATACAAACACACACCAGCAGAAACACACACACAGCTGGTGAGGAAGGAAGCCAACTGGGCTCACTGCAGAGCAAAACACACACTGTTTAGCACACCAGCAAATATGAGTTAGATTCTTTTGGTGTTTATTTCTGGTCAACTTTTTCTTCCACAGTTTTATTTTCTTTATAAAAATGACATTTTGAGATGAGTGTGCCGCTGCCTGTCAGACTCTGACCGTCACAGGAAGGATGAATCAGATGAAAACACTCCTCTTTGAAGAGCATAAAGAAGGCCTCATCAGTTGATCACTCTATACTTGAGCACACAAGTTTAAAATCAAACATAGGTGTCAATATCTTCTGATAAGTTATTGTTGTTCACCTGCTGGATGAGATGAAAGTGCTACAGCTCAGCAGGAACGCAGAGGGTAGAGTGCACACTCACAGAGAGGAGACCAGCAGAGTGTTCAAAGATCCTCTATCCTTCATTTAACTCAGCCAAGAAGCTAAATCCCTGCCAGCTCTGTGGCTGCTGTCCTGTAACCAAACCTGACCTCTGACTCCCCCACAGATCCAGGCAATGACTCCTCTGGGCTTTGTAAAGCAGCTCTTCACCCGCAGGAACAATACCAGCTGCTGAGTGGTACTGGATATGTAGTCACAGTAAGAGCTGAGGGTTATGTGTCTCTAAGTGACCTTAAAGGGATAGTTCAGGTTTTGAAACTGAGGTTCTTTTGAACTGTGTTGACCAGGTTAGGTGTTCATGGAGGCTGAAACTAACAGCTAATTCAAAATGAACCAGAACCAAAAGAGACAGCCACCCTCTTTAAAAACTCCAATCTAGGAGGTATCAGAGAAGTTTATGCAAATGTTTATTGATGGACCTTGACACAGCCTTCAGACCTGCACTGGACACTTATTCCACAAAAGCTAAAGATAAATTACACTTGAAATTAAGGTAGGAGGTTTATCCTTCTTTGTAAAACGCCTTCTGAAGATGTAGCATTGAAAGGGTGTCTAGTTAGACTTACAGGGGTTAAATGGTTACCTGTTTTATAGCTTCCGCTGGTTTAACTCAAGAGGATAAATAGGACATTAGTCTATAATAAACCTGGCATAGTTTGATGGTTTATAAAACAGCTTTTACCTAAACTGCAAAGATGTTCTTAGGACTAAAGGTGCATAGTCACATTATTTATCATTTTTTAAAATTCATACGGCACTAACTCACTCTGGTCAAGTACAAAGTACTTTTAGGAACTATACCAAAAAGATTTAGCTCTCACCTACCTTCACCGGACTCAACCTTCAAAGAGACATGTGAATGAAACCACTCTAACAATGATGCTAGTGACCCATCAGGACCTCCCTAAAGACCACCCAGGTGAACCTATTGGCCATTATGCTGGAGGGATCAGTGTCACCTTTTGTTTCTTTTCCCCTTCCCCTATTCTGTGTCACACCTACAGTATATTTATCCCTGTTTTCTCAGTCAGTACTGAAGAATCCTCTTAGATGAGAGGTAAATCGTCTTCTTGAAAACTTCACATCCAGTTGCCTAAACTGAACCTTTGAAGCTTGACCATGACCTGGATGACTGAGAACCTTCACAGATGTGTTTATATGGAGAAGGTTGCCGAGACCTCAGCGCCTGAGTGTTAGCCTCCCATGGCATTCAGTGCCCTCCAGAGTAAGCCTACAAACTCTCCTTGTCGACCTAGAATCTATGTTAATCTCCTGTGTCATTTCTTCTCTCAAGGTGTGTCTTCTTCCAAGAGAAACTTGAGAGATTCAAGTGGAGATCTGCTTACCCACTGGTTGCCACACCCACTCCCAATTCCTCAGTAGATCATATACTTCTGTTAAACCAAACAGCCGGCAGTCACAAGCTCCTCGAGTCGCCTTCAGCTTTGGTCCGTCTGCTCCCCCTCAGTCACAGTCCAGCTCCGTGCCAAAGTGTCTGACTAACACCTTCAAGTGGACCTTTGGAATCATAACTCCCCAGGATGTCCGAATCCATTCTAAGTGGATTCCCTGACAGAATTACTCTACTTGAACCATCTATTTTTGTCATCAAAAGAGACGAACCCCAGAAGCTCTGCTTCCAGTTTAAAACGTGTCCTCATATTTTCTGTTAGACTTTTCAATAAACTGTTTATTTAACCTTTGTCTCCTATGGTGTTGTGCATGTGGGATAAGTTTATAGAACCCAATCATGACAAAAGTTGGTGTTCACTGGAGCAAGAGCTAAAGCTGCCGAGGTGTTCATGTAGCTGCTAAGTTGATGTATGAGTGAGACAATATTCTTATTAATACTGATACTAGTGATAGCAATTGTATTCTTAGTCTCAACAGTCTAAGTACAAGTGGTATTGTCATGATCTGCTGTTCTTGACACCTGCTCCCAGTTAGCTAATTACTCCAACCATTGTTTCAGCCTTCTCCTCTCCAGTATTTAAGCCCCTCTCATTCTTTCACTCATTGCTGATTCCTACTATTTGTTTCCCTGTACCCTTTCCTGTGTTCTTTCCAGTTACTTGCATCTTCTGTTTACATTTATATTTTGGTTTTGCCTGGCTCCTGTGTCCTCTGCAGTTTCTGTAAGAGCTTGGCATTCTTCATCAAAGACACAACAAGTCAATTTGCTGCTCATTCCCTCCATTTAGGTCCTCATTGAATCTTGTTGGGTATTATAAATAGATTGACTGGTTCTTACCCTGACGCTGTGTTTCTGTTTGCATGTTTTAGAAATGGGAATTTTATTTTTCCTTGATGTTCTGATAGGAGGCTCTGGGAGAATTAATAAGAACTTAGAGTTGCTGTAGATCAGTTTATTTATTTAATATTGGTTTTTCTACCACGCTGAGCTGCCACTCTACAGCCAGGTATTTCAGGACAGTCTATCTCTAGTTTTTTTTTTTTTTTTTGAGCTTTTTACGGCACTAGTGGCTCGTTTTTCTGACAGTAGGCTGACACATGCAGGAAAGGACCAAAAGCCGGATTCGAACCTGGGTCGCCCTGGAGACTAAGGCCTCCATACATGGGTCGTGCGCGCTAACCACTGCGCCACCTACACGCCCCAGTCTAT
>JAUZNJ010034194.1:0-12816 GCA_034780135.1 Jordanella pulchra | reverse complement strand
GCACGTTGTGAGAGGCCTTGCTTATGCAGCTCAACAATCCTGCCACGTTCAAAGTCAGTGAGCTTTTTTGCTTTTGCTATCAGGAGGTCTTGACAGTGTAAAGACTTCACAGAAAATGACATGGGATCCAGATTTTTGTACAGCTTTTGGCTTTTAAAGACTATGGTCTTAAACTTTTGATCAGCTAAAAAACTCATGTTTGACTGTAAGAAAATTCCCTGCTCAAATGTTCTTGCTTCTTCCACTGATTTTTCCTTTTAACATTGTGAAGCTCTACTTAGAACCTTCTTAAGATTCAATGGTGCAAATTGCTAGTTCTCGCAATTTTTGGACTGGTGTTAAGATTTCGATCAGGAGTGTATATGCAATATACAGCAAGACCCAAATCGTCCATTTCCCTTATTTTACTTTTATCACCTTTCCCTCTATTTTCCTTTTTAATTTAAATAAGGAAAAAAAAACTCAAAATAATGACTGAAAATCTTAGTTCAAAATTTAAAAAGATGGAAATCTGACATTTAACATATAATCTAATATTTGAAATATATAATCTAGTACTTGAAATGTCTCCCCCTTCAGCTGTTCCTTTTTTAAATAGAGATATTATTTTTTTGGTTTAAGCTAAGCTTTGAATTTTTATATGATCAAGCAAAAAAGATAAAGTTAATTACATACAAGTTGTTTTTAGGTTCTATAGGTTAATTGTCAGTTCAAATATCAATATTGTGAATAAACCTATTTTTGGGTTTATTATTTCTTTTACGTCATGCAATATAGAAAACTTTCCAAAGTCTTCTTATTGAATATAGATATAAAAATTGATGAGTTTTATTAAGGAGACTGAAAATGTTATGTTAACATAATCTGATATATATCTGATGTAAATTATTACACATTATGGTCTTTAATAGAAAATCAAGTAAATGCTGTCATTACTTCTCTGTATAGAAGTATGTAAAAAGCACACATGGCCTTTGACCCATATGTGCATGTTGATGCGATGAAGACCCTAATCCTGCAGGAGTGACTTTCCAAGTACCTGGAGAAATAATTGTTGATGAATTGTTTCTTAGTTTTTTTTGTTGCATAAATGTTTATGTAAGCCATTTTTACACATTCCCCTTTTTCCTGTTTGGTTACACTTATCCTCGTTATTATGTGGGGGAAAAAGACAGTTTGTGCTTAGAAGACCTTTTGCTTTTATATGTAGACCAGATGAAACAGAAAAATACAGTTGGTGGTTCGAGCAGCATTTGAGGTGATCGCATTGAGATTAAAAGCTTTGCATCCATCTTCACAGATAAGGGCAACTTGCGTCTGAGGCTGGTAAACTTTGAAACTGGAGAAAACCACGTTTCCCATGAGACCCAGGGGCTAAGTGAAACTCAGCTGGTGGTACGACGTGGAAAACCATTTAAACTGACTCTGCTGTTCGGCGGTGGTACTTGGAACCCTCACATTGCGGGGCTGGTGCTGCTGGTTCGTTTAGGTATGAACTACAGAACCAGGGAATTTGATCCACATCACAACTTACCCGACTCATCAGAAACACATTTTAAAGTCATTTAAACGTGTTTCACTTAGGATAAGAACTTCCCCAATTTTTAAAATTTTAAGTATCCATGTTTTTCTTTTATTTGATGTCTAATCAAAATCAGGTATTTTATCAACAAAAACTGTAAATTATTCAACATTTTCTTTATCATAATTTATGAAAAAATAAAAATAAAAGCAATGAGCATTAGACAATTTAAACACTCTTTAAAACTGCTGAGTTAAAAACACCCAAACTGATATCAGTTTTCTTATACAGTTTATGACCTGACATACTGTGTTAAGTTACAAACCAGAGGATTATGGCATATTACGCCATATATCCTAAATTACTGAATTATTTCTGATTATGTTTAACTGGATACATTTCATTTTCATTCATTTAATACTACATCATTTCAGGTTATGAAATCAAGGAAAAAAACAATGTGATGCCATCTTTTGATGACATCTTCTCTTTTTTTGGCTCATTTTGTCATTTGATGAGCTCTGCACCTTAATGTACATCACCCTGTGACATCACTGTCCATACGTGGTAATAGTAAGTGCTTTGTTGACTTTGGGCTCCCCATTTATCATTTGTTAATGTATCTTCATCGAAGCTCCTTCAAAATGTAGAGGGGCTCGTTTTTAGCTTTTTATTAATCTATATTTGGTTGGAGGTGAAAACAAACTAATGGAAAACACATTTTAGAAAATTGTAGAAAATAGAACCAAAGGTAATTTTCTGTTTATTCGTTTTGTTACGCAAAAAGATTTTCAAATCAGTGTGTTATTTGATATTGAAAACAACAGAAAAAAAGTTCTTTTATAGTTTTCCTTCCTTGTTTCTGATAAGAACATCCAGTTACCACCATCCTTTCATTTCTAATTCCATTATGCAGATAAGGATAATTGGGTTTAAAATGGAGGCTATGAAAAATGATAAAGCTCTTTCTTGTCTATTTTTTAACCCATCAACCAATGTTCAAACAGCATAAACCCAGAAAACACCTCCAGTTTTTTGTGGATTATATTCCTACCAGGAAGGAAAAACAATTTCTTCAATATAGCTGATGTTATTCATTTAAGATTTGAATGGAATGAAATTCAACATATTCTTACTTAAAGCTCAGTTGTGTTATTCTGTGTGCAGGAAATCTGGCACAGGAGATCCCAGTTTTGTTCTCAGAGGAATGTTCAAACCTCCATAAATGGTCGGCCACAGTTCATCCAGCAGAAAGACGTTCTCAGTCAGTCACCGTCAACATCTGCTCGCCGGTTCTGTCTTCAGTGGGTGTCTATCAGCTCCTGGTCCAAATAGAGACAATCCAGCACAAAGTGACTTATGCTGTGGGAACATTTGTCCTGCTTTGTAACCCTTGGCTGAGAGGTGGGTCTATGTTGTTCTTCCAACTCCCTTCTTTGTTTTTTTATTTTGTTGAATATCCTAATTGCATCATCCCTTAAATCCTATCTCAGATGATCCAGTATACATGCCACTAAATAGGCAGGTAGAGGAGTACATCAAGAGTGATTATGGGTTGGTGTATTTTGGCACTTCAGCAAATGTTCAGAGTCGGCCCTGGTCATTTGGTCAGGTGGGGGACACACACAACAGAAGATAGCGAGATTCACAAAGATATTTTCAGAAAAAAGATTTGTCTTACCTGTGTTTGGATTTGAGCAGTATGAATCTGGAGTACTGGAGGCATGTCTGACACTGCTGCAAGTCAGCCCACAGCACCTACTTGACAGCAACAAAGACTACAAGTCACGAGCAGACCCTGTTTACCTCTCTTTGGTCATCTGTGCTATGGTGAGATAAAGCAAGATCATGATCAGAAACAACACATAGAATTCGATAAAAAATGTTCTTTTTTTAAATAACCAAATATAACTAATGCAGAGATTCCAACAAGTTATTGTGAAGCTTTACTGTAAGTTAGGTAATATGTGTCTTCCTGTCAAAGATCAACTCAAATGATGATCGAGGAATTCTGCTTGGAAGGTGGGAAAATAACTACAGTGATGGTGTCAAGCCAACTGATTGGACAAGCAGTGCTGATATCCTCCGGCAGTGGCTCTCATCCAAATTCAAACCTGTGCGCTATGGGCAGTGCTGGGTCTTTGCATCGGTCCTCTGCACAGGTACTTCTAGAATCATCACTATCGGTGTGCTAAAGTCAAGACAATATTTCTTGTCAGCCTTGTAGTGAAAGGCTTTTGTTTCTGGACATGATAATGTTCCCATCAACAAAGCTATACTTTCAAAAACCAAAGAAGTCTTAAAATATGTTAACTTACACATTCAGCCAACAGGGCAAAAGAGTAATACCCTCAAGCCATTATTAGATGTGTCTAAGGTCACAAGATTGGGAACCAGAGGAGGCACTGATCAAATGCCTGGACCATCACAACAAACTCTACTCGAATTTCCCCAGAATGATGAAGCTCTTCACCCTGAGGCTAAAGGTGTGTTTACACCGAGCATTAACAGCACAAATGGGGAGAGAGATTTACATGGTATCTTTATGTAAAGGAGTTTGTGTTGTGAAGGATGCTTCATGAGCAATGTGAATGATGTGGAGCCCATAGAGGAAAAAACATGTTTTATTCAAAAACTCACCTGCATCTCTGGAAGGTCCTGTTGTTTGGCTTTCTAAAGTAACTGAATCCCCATGAGTTGCCTGGTAAAACTGAGGTCCTCAAGGTTGAGTTGAACAAATACAGGCAGTTAATTGAAGCTGAAAGCATCTGAGATCCTGCTTAGGTAATGTCTGATGACAAGACCTTTGCTCAATGGCTTGATCTTGTCTTCAGTACATCATACTGTAGGACTGAATCATCTCCTCCTTCAACCTATGTAGACACCAACATACCTACTTTCAATGTTTTCAAACATTAGCAGAACTACACCTCCAAGTGGCACCAAGCTATTTTAAACTCACAGATATTGTTGTAAGGGCTTTCAAGATCCACGAAAACATACATGGGTGGAACACCAAACTCCAAGGGCCCAAATCAGAAGTTCTACAATGGTAAAGAATTGGTCTTCATTTTCACCCCTTTTCCAGCTGTAAGACTGGGAATGGCGATCCCCTCAATGAGTGGACCACACTTTCTTTTTTCTGATTACACTTGATTAAACTGCTTAACCACGGAATTAAAAAAACTGGGGAACATTCTTGTTTTGCCTTTTCTTTGAACCACACTGTACTGTTTTTTCTGAACACAAAATATTTAGTTTTATTCTAGTATAAGCAGAGCCACAATTTTTTTTTACAGTAATGAGAGTTCTGGGGATTCCCTCCAGGGTGGTGACAGTTTTCGACGCAGCCCATGACACTAATGCCAACACCACCATCGAAGAATACTACACAATCACCGGAGAGAAACTTGGGTTATCTAAGGACAGCATTTGGTGGGAGTAACTTGCTTAAAAATCCCAAACATAAGAGTTTTTTGTTCTTGAAAAACAGCTATTATTGTTGCACAATGTGAGAAGAATCTGCTTTCATTACATACATGTTTAGCTTTAGAGCATGCTCACATGTGGTAACCTACAGGAACTTCCATGTGTGGGTGGAGTGTTGGATGAGGAGACCAGACCTCAGTCCAGGGTTTGATGGTTGGCAGGTGGTGGACCCAACACCCCAAGAGCGGAGCAGAGGTAGAGTGGTTCTCAAGTTATGTTTTGGTTAGACCTTGATGCAGGATACCTAAATATTCCCACAAACAAGTTAACTGGATATACATTAAATAGAATGGCATGCCTGTATGAAAATATTTCTATCAACGGGAGTCAAAGGGATGACTTAAAACTGTAAAATCCTATGATCTGATCTCATAGGGGTATTCCGCTGCGGTCCTTGCCCGGTTGCTGCCATCCGGGAAAGCTGTCTCCTCGTGCCATATGACACCCCATTCCTCTACGCCTCTGTCGATGGGGATGTTTGTCGTCTGATTGTGGATGATGGACGTGTGGTTGGAAAAATACTGGACCCTGAGGCTGTGGGACGGTTTATATGTACGAAAAGCATAGGGTCGAGCAGTCTAAGCAATCTGACAAATTGTTATAAAGGCCTGAGAAGTAAGAAAGCTGCAATCATGCTTTTTCATATTATCTTTGCAAAACATTTAGGTTTGACATAAATAAAACTGAAAGCTTCATGGTTTCTTCCTTGACGTGTGTTCAACACTGTTTTTGGTCTTTTCTTTTTGCAGAAAAGCAGAGGCAGGACCTACGAGGTATTAAAATCAAGATGTTTTTGTTACTATAGCAACAATCAATATTTATTAAGCATTTGTTTAATTTGACCATTTGAATGTCTTTGATTTCATATTTTGTTCTTTTCTTCTTTTTGCATTGTGCAAAACCTTCTCCTCCTGCTCACCCTCATCTGCAGACAGCATGGGTACGATAATACTCATTCACTTTAATACTAAGCCTTCTGTTTAGTACTTATACAATCAAACTGACAGCTAATTCCTTACACAAAAATTGGCTGCATTGAACTTTTGTTGTTAATGTTTGTTGTTACTCTTTTTTTCTGAAAATATACTCACTATTCGTTTCTCTAGGGAGACAGGTGTGTTCAGGTAGCTAAGAATGGATTGTCAGGAAAATGAACTGATTAGGTCTTACCCTTTGAGAGGGATTATTTGTCCTTGGAGGGTGGTTCTGGATAGATGTTACTTGGAGGAGTGAAGAAATGATCCAACTTGAACATAGATCCAAAAGGTGGCGCTTGGAAATAATATTTTCCAGCAGAAGATGGAGCCAGCTGAGACTGAGGGCGGACAGGCAGACTGCACTTGAAGAGGGCTCGAGAAGCTCACAGACCGTCGGTAGAATCAGAACAAAGCAGTAGAAAGTTGATCAGGAAGGAGTGGATCTACGTAGACTGGGCAACCAGTGGGTAACTTTCACAGCATCTCAGAATAACTCTAGTAGTCAGATCTCCACCTGAAAACTCCAGTACTTTCTGGAAGAGACAAGAGTACCTGAAGAACAACAATGGTTTACTTCAGGAAGGGCAAAATCACTGGAAACTAGGCTTACACTGGAGGGCACTAATACCATGGAAGGCAACACTCAGGCTTCGAAGAACTGGTAGTGAGCTTCTTTTAAGAGCCTCTAATGAGTAGATGAATCGCAGGTGTGCCGAAAAGCCTGCCGCTGCCAAAGAGTCTCTGGTTCCATCTAGTGACCAAGGAGAGAAACAAAACCAAAAAATCCCAAAACCCAAAAAACAAAACAAGAACCCAGGAACCTAACAGTACCCCCCACCTCAACTGTTGCCACCTGGCGGCCGAGATGAACAGGATGGCAGCGAACTGCGATAGCCCTCAATTGAAGAAGGATCTAAAATGTATAAACTGGGGACCCAGGAGCGATCCTTCGGACCGTAACCCTCTCAATCGACAAGCCACTGCCATCCATGCCCTCGCCAATGGGTGTCCACAATCCAATGAACAGTGCATGCGGGATGACCATCCACTTCCATGGTGGGAGGAGGGGGCTCTGGAGGAGGGCACAGTGGACTCATTCGAAAGGGCTTGATTTGGGAAATATGAAAGCTGGGATGAATCCTTATAGATGGAGGAAGACAGAGGTGAACAGCAGTAGGGCTTATGACTGATAGAACTTCGAAGGGGCCGATGAACCTGGGGGATAGTTTCTTGGAGATGGATTTAAGCGGAATGTCTCGAGAAGACAACCTGGGGTGTGGGATCCTTTGGCGGTCAGCTTGTTCTGTGCTGCTGTATTATTGAGAGAGTTGTGGGTGTTTCTTCAAATCCTTAGGCAACGAAGGATGTGGTGTCAAACAGAAGTGACGCCTATGTTGCCAAAGATGCTTCGAACGGAGACAAACCTGTAGCGATAGAATTGTGGGAGTTGTGTGCATACTCATCCCAAGGAAGATACTGGCTCCAGAGGCATTAGAAGAGGTGAAACATCTGAGGGTGGATTCGAGTTCTTGATTGATGCGTTCTGTTTGTCCATTAGTCTGTGGGTGAAAACCGGAAGATAAGGAAACCTTGGCACTGAGAGCTGAACAGAAATGTTTCCAAACCTGAGAAATGAATTGTGGTCCTCTGTCCGAAAGGATCTCCTGAGGGATGCTGTGCAGTCTGAAAATATGTTTAATGAGGAGATCGGCTGTTTGAAAGGCTGATTTGAAGGTTTTAGAAAGGGAATGAGATGGCTTTGGAGAAGCGGTCTATGACAGTAAAGATGGTTGTCATTCCCTTAGATTGTGGTAGAACAGTGACCAAGTCCACAGGTATGTGAGACCAAGGGCGACTAGGAAAAGGCTGCAGAAGACCAGATGGGGGTTGATGAGATGACTTGTTTCTTGAGCAAACTGGGTTGGCTAAAACAAACTCCTTAATGTCTTTGTGGCCACCAGAACATGCGGTTGGCCTGACCCCGGGATGACCTGGAAAAGTAGATGAATGTATCCATTGAATGAATCTGGATGTAACTGAAACAGGTAAACACAACTGAAACAGGAGATGGGCTTGTTTTATGATGGCCTCAATCTCCCAATTTATGGTGGCCATGGTACAACTGGGAGGAAGGATGGGTGTGGGAACTTTATCTGAATTATCTTTAGAATTAAGTCGAGAGAGAGCATCAGGCTTGATATTTTGACTTCCAGGATGATAGGAGATGGAAAGGTTGAATCTGGAGAAAAAGAGAGTCCAACGGGATTGACGGGGATTAAGTCTTCTAGCAGTTTTCAGGAGGGATACATTCTTGTGATCAGTCCAAACTAGTACAGGATGTCACGCCCTCTCCAACCAGTGCCTCCACTCCTCCAAGGCTAATTTTATGGCCAGAAGTTCCTGATCACCCATGTCGTAATAACGTTCTGCTGGGTTCAATCTGCGAGAAAGAAAAGCACAAGGGTGAGTCTTGTTGTCTTTCTCTGAGAGCTGAGAGAGGACCGCTCCCACTCCAGAGTCTGAAGCATCCACTTCCATGATGAACTGTTTAGTGAGATCAGCTTGAATTAAAATGGGAGCGCTGGCAAACAGGGATTTGAGACGATTGAAGGTGGCCTCTGTCTCTGGTGTTCAAATGAAGGTGGCTTTGGTAGATGTTAGGGCAGTCAGTGGAAGATGGAGCCAGCTGAGACTGAGGGTGACAAGCAGACTGCACTTGAGGGCTCGAGAAGCTCACAGACCGTTGGTAGAATCTGAACAAAGGGCTAGAAAGTTGATCAGGAAGGAGTGGATCTTGGCTGAGCAACCAGTGGGTAACTTCCAGGGCAACTCTTTGTCTGCCTCTGCATTATTAACCTCAAACTCTTTAAACTTTTAAGACTTTTAAGAAAACCCTGTTTCTTTTAGAAGTTTATGTTGGTAAGAATCCAAAAACACAATCATGCTGCTTATACTGTCGAATACCTACACTGGTAAGTCTTTCCCAGGAATCTTAGTATTGGTGTTTTTCTTTCGAAAACTACTTTCTCTCTGAAAGCTAATAATTTAGATCTCAAAAAAGTGTGGCCTTTAATATCCCTCCAATAATTAACACCTTTAGTTTTAATTATGTTCTTAGATCCACAAAGTTATAAAAAAAACTTTACATGAATAATTTTGATACACTTTTAGTAGCATTTTTGGGTGTTAAGAGGTTTTCTCTGAGTTGTTCAATGCATCGAAACCAAGAATTGATATTTGGCCTTTTAATACACAAACCAACAGCATCTAGCTTTGATGCTCTAGCTTTACATTCAATAAAAAGCTGCTACAGATTTGCTTTAATGCATAATTTGGTGTAATCCTCTAATTTAAAATCTGTCTGTTGAAAATTAAAAAAAAAAACAAACTCCTGAACTGAAATTCTTTTTGTTTTTTTTTCAGTGTCAAAACAAATTGATTCCTTTTTTTTCAAAATTAGATGATAGATTTTGTCATTGTCATCAAAACTAAGGGGCATGGCTAGAGCAGCACTGGACTAAAGATCTCTTATATTATCTTTTCTTTTCTGCTATGATAGCCAATACTTAAAACATAACAGTTACAAAATAAAAAAAGAAACCTAAATGCCTTACTTTGCAATATTTCCCTTAAACTCTCTTCTTCGTCTTCTCTGTCTTTGTAGCAATTGACTAATAATAATAATAATGATAACAAATAGTTATAAACAATAATTATACATTTTATTTATAATGCACTTTGCATTTCAAGAAAATCTCAAAGTGCTACAGTAACAGGGGGTTAAAACAGTTCTTAGGGTATAACAAAAGCAAAAATTAACAATAAAAGTACCATGTAAAACAAAATAAATTAATGAATAGGAAATAATTTTTAATAGAATACTCATACAGCAATTATGCACAATAGGGTGCCAATAGGTTGCGTGTCTTAAGTTTTGGAGTAACAAGATTAATACATAAAACATACTTTGAATTATTCTGTTTTCAAATTTGACATACTGTTGTTTTCTTCCCGTATGATACTGTTCATCTAATTAATGCATCACATACTGTAGTTAAGATCTATGATTATTTCTAAAAATAACAGAATAACAAAATTTTATAGAGTCCTAAAAGGTTCTGTAACGAGAAACAGCTGCCCTGACCAAGTCATTATTATAACTGATCTACACCCATGTTATTAGGCTACTTACTCATCCACTTTTGTTGTTGTATTGTAACAAAACAAATGAAGGCACTAGCTAAGGCAAATATAGGACTCCAATTGATAACCTTTTTACCCTTTTCTCTCCCCTTTTTTTTTTACAGTCTCGTCGCACCAAATCAGTGAACGCTGCCTTACTTCAGGTGATTCTACGGGGACAACTTAACAAATAAAAACATAGATAATATTTCTCTGTTGTGCTGTTAAATAACTGCATTTACTTAATGTTTTCAAACCCAATTTGTAGTTTAAAATGTTTTCTAAAGCATTCTACTCAGAATCAAAAAGCTTTTGCTCCTAGCTTAGTTTGTTGCTTTATTTAGATAAATCTAAGCTTCTATGGGACAGGAGGGTTAGTGGTGGCAGCATATATAAATAACATAGTTTATATCATAAATTACATTGATAATCCACGTTCACTATATATCTGATTAAACAGTTCTAGAGGTATGAATTGTGCATTTCTAAAGAATATGTTGTTTTTAGAGAATTTCCAAGAACATTTTGGAATCTATAATATTTGCCCTTTTTTTCACAGAACACAAGTTCACTTCCAGTTGCTCTGTCTCTGCTGCAGACGATCACAGTGGTAAGCTAAGAACCGTTTGGCAAATCCTAATCTGTGTTTACCTAAAACTATCCTCTATATCAAAGTGAATGATTAGGCAGAATCACATTAAGAAAACGTACAGTACTGTTGGTGATTGACAAGATAAGTAAACAGTATCAAAATGTTTTACTAGTCATCACTAGACAACTGACAATCAGTATTCTATCCTGCTTCTATGAAAAAATAAAAACATTATTTTCATAAAGCAGGGTTTTGTTAAAAAAGTTGCTTTTGTCTGATATCTGCTGTTGTAGCAATGAAACCGTTTTGCTATCTTATTATAGCTTTACATTTAAAATAGTTAATGGAAAGTGCAAACGTAGCAGAAAAAACAAGTGAAGTACAGATACTAACTGTGTTAGTATGAAGATGCCCTAACAAGCAGAAATAAATCAGTCAGTCAAAAAAAAACTACTGTTTTTGTCATCGTAATTATGCAGTTCCAATGCTTAAACATTACCTGGTTGAGGCTAGCGTATTGGCTCAGCTTTACCTGATTGAAGCTTAAAAATGCTTCCTGTGTATCAAAATACACTAAACAGGATGAAAAGAAAAGCAGGCTGAAAAAAAAGTTATTTCCATGAGCCCAAGTGTAGATCATTAAAGTGCTGTGATTAAATACAAAGACAACACTTAAAATAACATATTGAGTCATGCATAATCTCTCTCTCTTTTCTATGATTGCACACATATGTCTCATTGCAGCTGATAAATATTTACATATGTATATCCTCCTCCCAGCATTTTACACCTTCTGATGATCCGCATATGTTTTGCATGTTCATAAAACCAAACACACTAAATTTTTGTACTCATCTAATGCATTTATTTTTCTCTGGAGGAATGTCACCCAGTTTGGAGGTGTCCCTAATCATAGAGGGATCCCCCGTATTGGGAAAGAACATCTCCTTGTGTGTGAACGTGACAAACAGGTCAAGCCACATGAGAACCCTGTGGGAAAATGTCAGCACTCAACTGAAAGAGTACAACAGAAATCCGCAGAAGAGCTTTTGGACTGCACACAAAGAAGTTTACATACACCCTTATAAAAGTAACTAAATATAAAAACACTCCTAATTAGTTTTTTAAAAAGTTTTTAAAATTATTTTCTAATATGCTGTTCTTTATAAAACATCTTCTTGCTCTTTAGATCTGACACTGCACCACACCATCCACTACTCTGACTATGAGTCCGTCTTGGCTGTTGATAGTGTTGTGAATGCAGCGGTGGTAGTACTGGACCCAATGACCAATGAAAGCGCCCTGTCTGCACAGGAATTCAACATGAGCTGTGTGCCGATAGCAATGGAGGTAAAACGTCATGCAACTTTTTCCCTCCACTTAGAAAACATCAAGATTTATTATTGTATTTGCATCTTCCCGCTTCACACCACAGCAATAGAAGAATCATTACTCTACTCTCTGTTATGAGTTTGGGGGCCAACACAGAATTATGACTTTTATTAACATAATACCTCTTTATATTCATCTTCTTTTATGTCCGGTTGGAAGGAGTAATGAACCACAATAACGGCCAACTGCTTGGTATTGGTTCAGTGATTCTCCTATTTCCTCTTGTTTTATGGTCTACTCCACATATACTAAACTTACAGCTTCTCTATGATCTTATTGCTTTAAAAAGCAGATGATCTTTTTTTTTTAACAAGGATTTGGAGTTGTTTTCGTTGATACCTAATGTGACATGACTCCTCTCAGCTTCCTCTTCCACATTATTTCTCAGTGTGGGTAGAATCGATGTTTTGCAGTATGCATGAATAGTCAAAGTACTAAAGTTTCACCCCAAATTTACACTGTATCAGAACCCCCTGAAATCGTATCTGTCCCCCTAGGTCAGGGGTGTCAAACTGGTTCCAGAAAGGGCCGTGTGGCTGCTGGTTTTCTTTCCACCCAAACAGTAGCACACCAGAATCCTTTTACCTCATCAAGTCTCATTCAGCCTTAACCTGATGACTTAATGAGATGACTATAGTCTGGTGTGCTACTGCTTGGTTGGA
>JAUZNJ010034192.1:0-12818 GCA_034780135.1 Jordanella pulchra | reverse complement strand
TAAGTGTAGTTATGAACTGCGCCAGTAGGTGGTGTCACGTTCACATGAAGCTCCATGAAATGAGTGATTCGTTGAAGGAATTTGGCCAAATTGTTCAAAGGCCTCATGAGGCTTCATCTCACCATTACTAGCTGTGGGTGAGTTTGACAACTGTATTAAAAAAAATCTAGGATTATTCTTATTATCTAATAAGAGAAATATGCGGCTTTTGCTTTACGAAGGGTTATTTTATACAGCAGTTAACTGTTTTTCCAGATTAGGTAGGATTCCTGTAGGCAGGTAAGGCCATTTTTTCTCCAATTTCCGAATATTTTGCAGTGTGCAGCTCTGTATTAAACCAAAGAGATAGCCTCCAATGAATTGATAGTTAAAAGGTAAAGTTCTTCTTTTTCAAAGGGGCTACACTGTCTCCGGCAGTCCATAGGTAACTAATAATCCTATCAAGAAAGTCATTGATTAGTCAAAGGGAATAAAATGAGATGGTTGTCCTCTGCACTATTGTTCAGTGATACAGAAGAGATTAAAAGAGAAACAGATTCTTTAAATTTTATAACTGCATTTTATAATGATGATCTGCTAAAGCAAAACCTTTTCAGGGAGGAGAACTCGGTTAAAGTCGTTTTCTAGGGTACTAACAAGTGGTCAGAGAGGACAGGGATGTGAGATAATACTGCTATTAATACAGCTATTAATATTACTGATAATACTGCTCTGCAGCAAAAGGTCCAAAGTGTGAATATAGGAATGAGTGGGACTATTTACATTTTGAATGAAGCCAATTGAGTCTAAGATAGCATTACAAGCTGCATTTTAAACTGTCAACTTCAATAATGGCATGAATGTTAAAACCCCCCACTATAATGACCTTTTCACTATCTAACTCTGAATCAGATAAGAACTCTGAATTTGATCTAAAAAATCAGATTAAAGGCCTGGTGGACGATACCAAGTTACAAACTGAAGAGTTTTTGTTTCTTTGCAGTTTGGATGAAGGAAGTGTTAAATGTTCAAAAAAAAGGGTAACTCTTAACTGACATTGGACTAATCAGTAAATCAGACAGACAGATTGTTGCTACTCCTCCATGCCTATAGTTTCTGGGAATGTGAAAATTTAACTAGAGGGAGTTGCCTCATTTACTCCTTTAGGCTTCTTTTCTATTTTTTTAAAATTTGGTCCTGGGCAAGACACTATCCGGATAGAGCAATGAGTGGGTAACAGTAGTGAAGCTGCAGAGAAATTTGTCAAAATACGACTCTGCTTTCTGCACTGGACCCTACGCTTTCAGGGTTTGGAGGACTAATAAATTTGGCCAGATTCCCAGAAAGAAGAGCTGCACCATCCAGAGTGGGTTGGATGCTGTCTCTCCGAATCAGACCAGGTTTTCACCAAAATGATTGCCAATTATCAATGTAGCCCACATCGTTTTTCAGAACACCGCCTAGACAACCAGCGAATGAATGAAGACATGCGGCTAAACATGTCATCACTGGTCAGATCAGGGAGGGACCAGAGAAAAATTACGGAGTCAACTCTGTCAACTCACACAATGAAGCAACACTAACTTTGGTGATTAGGATTAACTGAACATCTCGCACAGAGAGCAGGAGAGGAGAGAGAGAGATTTAGACAGTGAGAAAAGAGTCGTGGGGGACAGAGAGAGAAGCCATAGCAGTGCTAAACTAGCGCTAGCCTACGCTAGCTACCCTTACTACCAGAAATAAAAACTGTGTGAACGCAAGTAGTGCCCACTAGAAAACTGCCACAGAATAAGCTGTGTTTAAAAGTGCTTCTGGACGGTTAGAGAAATGTAGAAATATAAAAGGAAAGAGAACCTCCATAAGGTATTCTCGCCTAAGTAGCACATCAGAGTGTAGGTCAACAGTAGGGAGTAGGAAGTCGATGCAAAACATCTCCATAACAAAATCAGCATAAGAAGACAGTTCAGTTTGAACACTAAAAAATATTCCAACTGGGTGCTTCTAGTCTTTCGTCATTTTAATCTGTATCACTAGGTAAATATAACTCAAATCAGTTGTGCAAGTAGAAGGGGAATGTCTTTTTCTTCATCCTGGAAAGAGTCTGGTGCTGAGGTCAGCCAGTGTGTCTCAAATGTTCATGAGGGGGGACTGTGATAAAAACTCATGAATCATAGAGCCCTGTCCTGCATCAGGCAGACAGAGTAGAAAAAAAAAGTTATGACCTGGTTGTCTCAGCTGATCGATGTGATCATTTCAGCTAGGATGATGGTGTGCTGGAAAGGTGCAGCCAAAGTACAAGTGATGATGGACCTGGTGGCTGATCTGTAGGCTGAGGTGAACTATTTTATGTTTTTAAACCTTTCGAGAGTCTCTTGAGCACAGCTGTGAGTATACGGAAAGTTGTGGCAAATATGACCCCTGAGGTATTTAAAGCCCAAACATCCTCCATAGTTTGCCTATTAATAATGATGCAAAGGTAGGTGCTGGGTCTTTATTTCTAACGCTTAAAGTATGTGATGTTAATTCTTCTTTGAAATTACCATCAATGCCAGGGTGTCAGAAGATGACAGTGACAGTCAGCCAATAAGAACGAAGTGTAAACAAAGCATTTACACCTTCAACTCTTAGCCACCAGTAAACCCTGTAACCACAGAGCAGCACCACCCATTGCATGCTCTCCTCACTGACTGGAGGTTAACTCAGCAGAAAATTGAGATGCCAAACATGTTTTTGTTTACATCACGGTTCAAACTCATAACGCTTGTTTATTTGTTTTTTGTCCCAGTGTGTGTTTGGGTTTGTCTCTGTGTTTTGGATGATTATCCAGCTCAGCAATGACAGGCGGCTAATCTTTCCATATTTTCTGCTGGGAGGACTCAAAGAGGAAAGTTTCTGCTCAATTTCTTTCTCGGTGCGGACTTTTCTTTAATAGCCGCAGGCCTTTCAGGGTTTCATGTTGATGCACAGAAAGATGAATGGAAGTTCCAAAGAGAAACCAAGAAACAGTCTTGCAAGTAAAGAGTATAGTTTTATCCATGTGCATAGCAGTGGACAGACTGGGCCTGTATATTATTTTTCTGTATCTATTTTTAACATGCCTACCACTGTTTCATGAACACTCCATTATCTGATGTTTGTCCCACAACATTCAGGTAAGAAGAGCCAGAAGTGAAATCTGAGGATCAGGATAAATCTGGATATTAAATATCAAGTTTGCTAAAATTGTTACCCCAGCAGTCCACAATGTCGGTACATGTCCACATACGGTGCATTTAGCTTCCATAATTGAGGGATTGCTGCAGAGCTGGCTACAAAGTGCAGGTGAGTGTCTAATATCACTACAGGTCATCTAGGGGGACAGAATCTTGAGTCTACAGAGAAGATTCTACCAGATCATCCAGTTTGACTGTTTCAAAGTTTACTATGTGAGGAAAACGAGCTGATTGCACAACTCGTTTACTTTGAAAGGCAAGGCAATGGCTAAGAGCCTCACAACTCAATGACAGCATTCCTAAACTGGGAATATAGACACTATTTTTCACTCAATTAAGTCAAAGACACATTATTTTACTTATTATATCTAGAAACAACTTGCAAACATCTGTTACAAACATCTCTACCTTTCGTAATAATGACTTACAACTGGTTCCCTTAGTTTTTTTTTATTACATTTACTTATTTTATACTTTTTATACTTACTTATCTCCACTGTGAGATCAATAAAACTCATCTAATCTAATCTAATTTTCTGGTTCTATACTGTAATAACTTGTATAGAATGCTGTTATGGTCTAAATGAAAATAGCAGAAGTATCATCTTCCTGTTTAATTTATTCATATATTGCCAATTCATAACACATCATCTGAAGGTTGATCAGAAAAACACTTTAATCAAATGATATTAAAGGAGCAGCAATAACAACATGCTTGTGAGACAAGGTTAATGGTTTAAATCAGGGTTTGGTTTAGCAGTGATCATGTTAAAACCAACATTACATTAACCTCTCACATTAGCATTGCTAGCTGTTCAACCTTTCTGTTACGGACTGAAAGTCTCACTTACCTGCATCATGTCTCAACATATAGAATTTACAGTTCCTTTTTAACGAGCTTCTTACATTGCTTGCTGTGTGTTCTTGTTCTCCTTTTGTCTATGCATATATTTTGTGTGATGACCTGTTTTTAAACTGTTTTTATATTGTAAAGCACTTTGTGTTGCTACATGCAGGAAAAGTGTTTTATAAATAAAGTTAGATTTGATTTCATACATCTCAAACTGTCAGACATTTTGACCCATAAGAGGCGCTCGAGTTGAAAATTGTCAGACTCTGGTAGTCTATCAGTCCCCTAGTTTATCCTTACTTCTGATACATTATATAATACATTATCATGCAGTGTACCAGCCCTGATGAACTGGATGATTATGTGCATCTATTCCATGCAAAAGACCAGGATCCCCATATTATGAGGCAAAATTGTTCAGATTTGACTTGGAAGAAACAAGGATTTGGAAAACAAAGTCAATTACAAAGAAATGTAGGTATAGCATGAAAAGAATATGTTGACATTTATCCAGAATTCATGAAACACATTGAGTTCAGCTTTGGACAGTGACAAACATCAGCTTCCAAACATTAAATGGAGAAGAAAGGAAAAAAAGTCAAATGCAAAAATCAAGTCACTGATTGGACTATTAAAAAATGCATGATTCATCTTGGAGAGGGCAAGATATCAGAGACAGAACAGGAAGGCAAATCTAGAGACAACAGACTAATATTTGATGAAAGCTAGATTAAAGCTGCTGGTTCCGGTTTCAGGAAAGTTCTGACAACAACACTTTTATGGCTATTCGCTCGCTACTGTGTTCTGATGATCCTTCAGTTCATTTAGTTCTAATCTTTATAACTTTGATTCAACTATGATTCAAAGTATCCAGCACATACTGCTAAATATTTGAGTATCGACTCAGCTTATGTAATGTCACTTGGAGAAAACAAATATTTTTAGGAACACAGCTTAGAATGCCTACTGTTCTACTCAATTGATTTATTGGCTCACGGTTTTGTTTGTTGTTGCAGCTTAAAGTGAATCCTTGCAGCTTTTCTGGTAGAGGAGGAACAAAGCCAGTTTCCCAAAAACGCTCCGATCTCCATCAGGTCTGCTCTGCTGCTGTGATATATCTATAAACTGAAGAGCAAAAAAACCCACTTCTGTTACTCTGTCAAGCAAAAAATTCAATGTTCAAGTTTTCTTTAAACACACATACCCACTGTATTACATTTACTAGATTCACCATTATGCTCAGCTATGGGGGGCAGGAGAACATTCATGATTTTCAGTATACTTTGATAACAGGATTATGATAGATTTATACTGTAAAGAGTTCATGTGTTTTGTATTTACTCATATATTTTCACACAACTGAAAACTTCTCGGTTGCTGTGAATCATGACATTTTTCACCCAGTACAAGTTGGAGCTTAAGATTGTGCATTTGAAAGAACAATATGCTACACTGAGTAAACTCAACTTTAGAATATTAAATGTGTTCTATGGATTCACGGAGATAACCAACAGGCCAGTGGCTGTGAATTTATGTGTAGAAAATGCAGCCATGGTGTTTTGATGCCTTTATGTGGTCTTGTAGTTATGGTAAATACCAAAAGCAGACATGAAAGTTGTACATTAACATCTTGTCATGTTGTAATTTCTGCAGGAAAGATTCTAAGATACCCGAGATGATCAAGTAAACTTTGGCATTTTAACATGGAGAAACATTTCTGTATGGTGAATACTGCATCGTTACCTGTTCTGTCCTGTTGTGTTTTTAGCCTACACAGCATTGTGTAGGCAAAACAACAAAAACTGAAAATATGACACAATTGCAGGGATTACAAAACCAAATGGCAGGATTTAAGAAAAAAACATTTATGTGTTTATAACACTAACACTTAAATTTGTAGTAATATACGTATTTTTTATTATACCAACTAAAACAAAAGCACTTTATTTTCCTGAGCAACTAGCCTAAATGACATGTGAAAGATGTTTTTGTCTTATTTTCAGTTTAATTTTCTTTCAGCTCCTGTGAAGTGATGCAACACTTTCTTTGGTTTCTACCGAAGAATTGCCTGTTTTTGCATTTTATTATTTTACTGCAGATGTGTTGATTTGGATCCACAATTCTATTTCTCATGATTTCATTCAAAAACTGAGACAACATTTTTCACATCCCTTAGCTCAAGAAAACTTAAAATATTATTCAGAATGTACAGTTTTAAATATATCCATCATATATAAATATTGTCATTAACTCCAGGCTGTTTTTGATTGGCCGGTTGATGTGGTTCATTTACAAATAGCTATACAGGTTGTGTGGAAGAGAGAGAGAGCGAGTAGGGCGCTGAGCGTTCGCCTAAATGAAATCGAGTGCTCACAGAAACATTGTTGAGCGCGGTGGCAGACAGGTTTGAGCGTGGATGTGTAAGTTTAAACGCTGCACACAAGTCTCATTGCATTCAGACTGCTAACTGCATGCTCAAGTTGGTGGCACAAAAATTACACCATATACGTACTTTGTGTTCCTTCACAACAGAGGGAAGGTGAGACGACATTTTGGAGCTTAGACAGGAGAAACGGGAAATCAGCGCACAATGATTGAAAGGGAGAGGACCAGATCAGATTAGTTCACCGGGAAGACAAAATACTAAAGGCGGGATAGAGGCTACAGCAGGCCGAGAGTAGGACAACAATACATTGTAGAAGCCTACAAGGTAAACAGAGCTAGCAGAGGCTACGACTGGCTGTAGCTAGCCTCTAAGATTGAAGAAGGAGAGCTGAGGATTCGCAAAGCCTGCCGGCCAGCAACCACGTGGGGAGAGAAGGCATCAACTGGTAAGTATCTGTGCTGCAGGTAGGATGAAGAAACAGTCTTTCTGGGGCTAAATTAAAAGTGTTTAAATGCTCTTATGTTAGGATTCTAGTTGGTGTGGGTGCTCTTTTCTATAGACTATCTATGAGGAGGGTTCTGGCAGGCTGGCGCATCTTAAGAGGCGGTGGAGCTGTCATTTATCGCTAGATGGTCCCACTTGTTGGTCAGAGTCCACCCTAAGTTCATGTCACTCTCATGTCTTACAAATGAACCTCTTAATCCTGTTTTGCTGTCTCTCAGATTCTGATAAGCTGCTGGATCAAGCCAAGAACCACACTCCTATCAGTGACCGCTGCCGCACGTTCGGATCGGATGCTTTGCCTGCCGTTCGTCCTCTTGCCACCCTCCCTGAGCCTTTGCACCTCCTGGATCCCTTCCTCAGTATCCCTCCATAAGGTACTCTCTTCATTCATTTGTCAAGACTCTTTTATACCGGTCACTACTAACCTCCCTTCACCACACAGGACTTCGACAAGCCTCTACAGAGGATGGCTGTCATGGAAATGAAGATTAAACGACTGTAAGGGCAGATTGCTCAATTACGACTGTAGCAGGTATCAAAGCCAAAACTGCCACATTTTTAATACGTTAAAAAAGTCATAAGTTTTGTATTGCTAGGTGTGACAACATTAATATTACTTACAATACATGGAGTATGGCATAGCATATGTAATACGGTATTAATGTACAGTAATAGTAATTTAATTTCCCTTTGGAATGAATAAAGTATTTTTGAACTGAATTAATGGTATTACAAATGGTATGTAATGGTTGGACGTTGAATCCAGTGATCTGAGTTCATGTCTCAATAGAACCTACAAATAGCTGATTGGATACCTCAACTGGTGAGGAGACTGACTCCCAAATTGGAAGTTTCTATTTTTGCCCCGTCGATCCATGTAAAATCCACATCAACACGGAGCAGAGCAGATCATTCAGACAGGAAGTGATTTGATCAAAAGCAAAATGAATCCGGTCAAAAATACAAGTTTAAGAGTACATGTGCAGAGAAAAAAAAATGTTAAAAGAAAGAGCAGGCATGCTGGACACTAGTAGAACTGGTTAAATAAACACTTTACTGGTTTATTGTTTATATCAACATTACTAGTTTAGTATTATAGCGCAATGATGCAATCCTGACGTGATCTGAGTCCAACCATGCAGTCGCATCGCTCTTAAAGCGCTCCAGGCAGAATAAGGTGTCTGAGAGAAGCTTCTCTGTTTCACATATAGGGAAACCAAGAGGTAAGTGATTCCTGAAGACTTTTAGCACCTAAAAGATTCTTAACTTTCTTTTCTTTTTTTGGCTCAACAGCAAACAGTTTCATTAATACTGTTTCCAGCAAAAAGTAGCTTTTTTGTTGTGTATTGTCAGTCGTTAGTATTTTAAAGCTTACATAACTATCTACTGGTGTTATCTCAATCACTCAGATCCAAACAAAACCAAAACACAGAATATGACAAGAGCAACTTTCAAAAATTGATCTGAATTATTTGTGTTTAAAAGCCAGAAAACACATCTGTCTGGTCGTATCAGAAGGATATGGTTGATATAAATTCAGCAGACAGACCAGGTCTGCTGTCATATAAACAGCCAGACTGCCAGCTGTGTAGGCTTTATGCCAGATCTGGCCCAGACCTGATGGCTCAGTGGGAATGGGATAATTATCCCATTATCAAGAGAAAAAGACCTCTATTATCCTAAGATAACGACTAAATAAATTTTTTGCAGGGACTTTTATGTCAAACCAGACAAAGTAGCTGAGTTTTTTTGGAACCTTCTGTTACACCCTTCAATACTGGGTAAAAAGAATAATGAGACGGATTTTCAGCTGATCTTTCCTGCAGTATTTCAATGCAACAAGAATAGAGAGCATTAAACCCCTTAGTGGATCATAAAGCCACTAACAGTAGCTACCAAAAAGTAGTTAACAGGTTGAATAGCTGATTATTAGAAGTAGAACATAGTTTCCTTAAAGTTTAGAGGGCATTTTTTCCTGAAATGTAGGTAAGAAATGCCCAAGCAACTTTCTGAAGGAGCATGAGCGCTGAGCATGCCCAAAAACATCCTACCTGCTCTTCTCCCCTCATAAAAACACAATCATCAAATACACTCTGGTCTTGTTTCTTTCTTCGGAGGCCTTGTTCTTCAAATAAACTTGTAACAGTTTGCTTTTTGCAACTCTCCGCCATTTTCAGACTAAACAGTGAAAGCGACTGTTGGACAACTAACAGATATGATCCCTCAGATCCCTCCAAGCCAAATGGTGATTGTCCGCTATACCTTCAAGAAAAGTCACAAATGTCAATGAAATCATACCTATGGCTGCTGGTATGATCGATGAACTGGTGACAGGATTAACTGGTTTTGGCACCTGGAAATCGCTGCTGTCTGTTATAGACAGGTGGCTTTGTCAATGCCTGTGTAAAATTGCCACTAATGAAATGAACCCATTTACAAAAAGTTGTCAAAAATCCAAGATCACTCATATATTGTTCCCCGAGAAATAATATGACCTCAGGCTGGGAATATTATCGATGACCAAAACGAGATCAACTGTGAGACAAAAATCACAAAGTTAACATTATAGGAAATTACTGCAAAGTTCCACAAATCATTTCGACAGGCAGGAAAGTAGTATCTGCTTGTGGACGTGTCAAGTATAAACCAAACTTAAAACTGGTCGGCATCTTCTGAGGCATCAGTAACATAACGCTCTGTTTGAGCAAATACATTTTAAAGTAAGTAAATATAAATCAAAACTTATAATTAACAGTAGAAGGGAATAGGGAATTGATTTTTCTGACCACACTGAACAAACTGAAAATGTGAGGTGACTTTCTTGCTCAAAAACATTAAAACTAGTAACATTTCATGACAAACTAAAGGTTTAAAAACAACATTTAGTCACTTGCCTTCATTGGTTACTGCTGTCGCTGATGGACCAACACGCTGCAGATGTACACAGCTCAACCCTCAACAAGCTCCAGGAAAGATGGAAACCAATAGGTCTTTATTGGACCCGAAGCCCCAAAATGCTACCAAGAGCCCCAAACTTTTAAGAGTGGGATTAGAAGAGGGGCTAATAGCTGCTCCTCCCTCTCATAAACACTGTGTCATCAGTTGGGATTTCAGTTTGCTTGTTTGGATTTTCTCTTTTTCTTTATCAAGGCTTGGTTGGTTCTCACAGTGTTTATCTAAGTTAACCTTTCCTTACAGATTTATCTTGAAATTATATGTTCATCTGGTATCTTTTTCGGCTTATTTGCAAATAATCTTTGCTTATAGTCTTTGCTTATAGTATTTCCTGAGTGCTTGGTTTTATTCTTAAATGTTTTTCCATGTATGTTATTACTTTGAGCACCAGTCAAATGTGGAGGTTTCCCTGGATCTATGCATCATTCTGATCAGTGCCAAAATGGTTTCAACAAATCATAGTAGTGGAATATCTTTTGATCAGACATTATGGAGATTTCTGTCCCTAACTTCACCTAAATTCATTATTTCCAGTTGTTTTTTTAAAGTGAGCTATTATAACTGACCTGATTTTCTACAATACTGTTCATTCAACAAGACACTAACACAAAAATCCACCTAGTAGAAACGATGCCATGATTTTTGTGGCATATTTATTTATGCAGTGCTGTCAGTATAAATCATTTCACAGGGAGAAATGTTCTAAATAAAATAAATCTAAACTGACAAGAGTGTAGGAATCCCTTCCTCTCCAGGGGAAGCACTGTATGCACACGTAGGACTGGTCAGCCTCAGGTTCTGCTCCTTCTTTCACTGTTTTGAGCACGGCGACAGATTAACTAGTATTTTAAAGAGTTTTGGAATCGATTAGGGTCTGAATGTTATCACAGCCTATCGGATACGACGCATCAGTGTTCTTCAAGTATTTAGGCTTTAATGGTCAATTCAGAAACAGCTTTCGCTGAAGTGAAAACATTTTTAATGAGTAATCATAAAATCCCAAGGCCTGCAAGAATAAAACATATCAGTGCACTAGTGTAAGGAAAAATGATGTGCTATTGAGTTGGACTGAGAAGATCAGGACATCAGGTGTGTGTCCTTAAGAAGATTGGAAGAGGGGGACAGATTGAGCCTAAGGCCTCCGCCCTGCTTAAAAATGGACGGTTTCTATTCAAATAATGGCTTCCTTCTCTTCTCTCCCAAAACTTTGTTCCTTCTTAACCAGGAAGAGAACATTGTTTTCCCTGAAGAGTAACTGTAACAAGACCAAGGTGATCTTCTTGGTCTAAATGCAGAAAACCACCAGCAGGACTCAGAGAAGCGAGCTTCTTAAACAAGGTTTATTCTTAAGGGAGGTAAAGGTTCTGTAACCTACAGAGTCGGAGCTCAGATTTGAATTTAAACGTCTGTTTAGTAGCGACTTCCTCTCAGCGTCAATCAATGAAGCTCATTTACAGGAGCTGGCAGTATTACAGGTTGTTTGCATTG
The DNA here is from genome assembly GCA_034780135.1 of Jordanella pulchra. NCBI lineage: Eukaryota > Metazoa > Chordata > Actinopteri > Cyprinodontiformes > Cyprinodontidae > Jordanella > Jordanella pulchra. The sequence goes on along the minus strand of JAUZNJ010034192.1, from coordinate 1,444 downwards.
CAGGAGTGACAGTTAGCAAAGTGCTAACATTCAGAAGGGGCAGCAACAAGCAGGAGGCAGGAGCATGCAGCAGGGAGAGGGTGGGGTAATTAACTTTGGTGGAGGGAGGAGGAAACTGAAAATCCTGGAAATTCTAGTGTTAATGATTTATTTATCTCCATGCCACTGCTGATTACTTTTGTGTGTGTTTTTCCAGAATACTTTTTCATTTCAGCACTTTGAAATGTTTTGTTACTGAAATGTGCAATATAGATAAATCTGCCTGATGGGGCAGATAACTTTCATAACCCACAGAAGATGTTCTGTTCTATTTTATTTGTTTCTATTCTATTTGTTTCTATCCTATGTGTTTCTGTTCTATTGGTTTCTATTAATTTTTATTGTACTTCATAAAACCTTCTCTGGCTCCTGAACTGACTGTGGGTTATTAATTAATCCCAGAATTGGTTTCACTGTTAGCAAAAGTATTGTTAACAAGCAAAATCTGGGACTCCTGTACCTTAAGAGGGGTGATTATTATTGGATACCCAAGATTTTGGAGGGTTTAAAAATGCTTTCTGATTACTTTATCATTATAAAATAGGAGTAAACAACTCTGAACATACAAACAAAATATGTCTCCTACTTTACTAAGGCTATACCTGCTTATTTTTCTTCTGCTGATTTAATACATATAGTGAATGGTGATAGGAGATGAAGTCAGCACTTTTTCTGTTAGTGACTCCATTTACATTCTTTAATACAGTCTTCTTTACATACTGAATATAAAGCCTCACAGTTTCTGGTAAAAGCTGCTTATGAATACTCAATAAGACAAATGTGCAAAATAACAATGTAGGCAGCTCCAGCATTCAACATTGGAAAATAGGGCTGCTTGTTCTTCCTAACAGTCAAACTGTAATCAGCTAAAAAATTTCCCAATTAGATGTGGGTGGAAAATTGTACAATTTTACTGAAGAATGTTGTAGTAATTGCTTTGATGGAGCGGTAAAACAAAAATGGTCAACACAAGGCCTTGTGACAGGCTGGGTGGTTGATTGGGTGTGAAAGTGCAGAGCATTATGACAGAGTGAGCTCTGTGCTTGGACTGTGATAAGTTGTTTTTCACACTGTAAGGTCATGCACAGCGACATCATTACCGTCTCTGTGTGATTCATGTTCTCTGGCAGAATCCAGCCTTAATGGTGAGGAGGGCAGCATATTACGTCTAACACCAGTGTTTTGGGTTTATGGGACTTCTGTGTGGAAATAGAAACACAGAGAATTAAAAGGAGGAGCCCAATTAAACCTCAATGATGAAAGAGGGAGTAAGTTGGAGGAAATGGAGACACAGAGAGAAAAATTAGGGGCAGGAAGGCTTTAGTTTAGGGATTTGCAAATCAGTAAAAAACAATATATAGGCTACAGACACACACACACACACACACACACACACACACACACA
>JAUZNJ010034191.1:0-12818 GCA_034780135.1 Jordanella pulchra | reverse complement strand
GGATCCTGTTGCCGTGCTGCCTGTTCTGAGGACACATCACCTGTAACCCTGTCTCTGGACTCTGTGTTAATAAAACCACTTGATTTTCACTACTACCTGATCCTGCCTCTGCCTCACCACCCACCAAACAACCGCATCATGACAAAAGCCTGACCTGCCAATTTGCAGCACTGAGTGCTGAAGCAAACATCTCCCCATTTGTCCTTCCTGCTGTTTGGACATTAAAGAAAAGTGGTTTACGACTGGATGGAGCCTCAGGAAACAATATTTAAAATAAATAAAATGAGCCATAATTACCATACAGTTAAAAACAGACAGAGCCACTGCCGGCCCAGAAATATCTTATGACAGCGACATGCAATATTAACAGAAGATGGAGCAGAGTTTACATTTTTCAACTGCAGTCCTAATTCTTTGTTCTTATTTCTATCTGCAGGCAATATTCATCCCCTCTTCTGCAAAGCCTACATTATCCTGAGTTGGGACTAATAAAAAAGGCACATGACAGACACATTTTTATTTATGACTACATTATGGAGGGTTTCATTGCTAGCCATTAGCTTTAATGTACTCTTAACTATATCCTAGAATGTCTTTATAAACACTAGCAGAAGTTTGAAGAAGAGCATGCTACACTGGCCTCATGCAAAGGTTAAATCTTCCATGCAAACCCAGGCTGGAAGTGCTCCTATTAGCTAGAATACTCCAATGCTTATAGTGCCAAAATTTAACAAAGGGTTTTTTTTTTAATATTTTTAGCGAATAGTATAATGGAAATTAAGAAAGTTCAAAAAACGAACTTTTTGAGTAATGTCTTATGATGACAACCTTAACAACGAAGTAGTAATTTGTTGGACCAATCATGCTTGTCTTGGAGACTCTAAGACATTGCTACATGAGTCTGAAGTTAAACTCCCTAATTTGGTGATGGACATTTAAACCTTGCTATTTTATTACAAACTTTTAGTTCATCCATTCCTCACCTCAGTTGGCTTTAGTACAGGTTTAACCTTAATATTTAGTTTCTGAACAAAAAAAATGCTAATTATTTAATTGTTTTATCTTAATGCCTCATAGCAAGAGATATTCTCATTAGATGTATTCTCACCAACCCTCTTTTTTAAAAAAGAAGAAGTTCTGACTGCATTGCTCTTGTGAAAACAGCTTTAGATGATGTTCTGGTAGGAAGATATTTTCCTGATTTATCTCGTTAATTTTGTTTTTTTCATGTTGTACAAATGAACAGATTTATATTAAATATTATAAAACTTTATAAAGTTACTTCTGACCAGAAAAATTAGATTTGACCTTTCTGACACTGAGGCGTCACTCTTTTGAGTAATGTGTTTATTTTGAAATGTGAGCATAGTACGTACACTATTAGGGAACAAGGTAAAATTTATGCTAAGGTGATACAATGGCACCCAAAGACTGACAAAAATGTTTATGCAAAGAGAAGTCAGTAAGTAATCTCTGACTTTAAGCCTTATCTGTCGTACTGCTTCTTTTGTGAGCTTGCTCACTGTTAATTTGCCAGATTTATAAAGGCTGTTTATAAAAATAATAAGTTTACCAGAAAAGGAACCAGATCATTTCATAATGATGAAACAGCACTATTAGGGCATGTGGCACTATAACAGTAACAAAACAATCCATCACTGAAAAAAAGATATTGTTATTTAAAACATGAATGCGAGAGCCTTAGTTTAATGGTTGGCTAATTGAGAAAGCTGGTTGCCTCTTATGTCATATTTTAATGTCAGTGGAATGTGGACCTGTAGGCTTAGATTCATTATACCAAAGAAGAAAAGGAGAAAATATGCAACCCACGCTTCCTATCTCCTTCAGCAACTTAATGACTCCTGAAAAACAGCAGCTAAAATTAAATTAATGTGATGCTGTGAAATATAACTTTATTCTTGACAGATGGAGATAATTGTTGTTGTTGCTGAATTGAAATGTAAGCTATAATAGTAAAGCATTGGTTTATTACACATTTAACATATTTATAAGGTATTTAAAAGCCCACTAGATGGATAAATTGGTTAATGATTGCATGTTCTCTGAGGAGAGGTTAGTTTAAGGATAACAGGTCATTGGTAAAGTGTGTCAATGTCAGGGACCAGTAATCATAAGGTCTCTCCAGAGTGGAAGTGAACTGGCCTTGACTATCTTTAATATTCAACAAAACCAGAAAGTTTTATCACTGAAAATTTCTACATCTGCTAGCAGCTCAGAGTCACTGCTTCAACGTTGTAAATAAATGCGGCTCCCTTGTTTATACATTAATTTGATTTAGTATTTTTTTCCCCACATTACAAAATATGTCTGAAATGAACAGCTTTAAAGGTGGAGGAAGGATTTGTATAACCGTCTTTGTAAATGTCTGTTGCATTAATAAGGCTCATTTGTTGTTCTTAGGTAAACACATCTAATCCTTTTTACCAGTTTCTTTGCTCACAGAGGCAGATAAACAGAGCTTGGACTTTGAGCTGCAAATATTACAAAAGCAAACGGGTTTATTTGGATATGTTACACCTATGGCGTTCTCTTTACTCTCTGGCAACCACCTCTGCAATCAAGGCACATTGTCCGTAAAAAGGCTACATTCAACAGCTTGTTATAATATCTGGTGAAACTGTAAGCAGATCAAATTTATATCTTAATGCATCATTTTATGCTTCTTGCAGATAGATAATAAGACTTGTTTAAGATGTCAGATTAAACTTGGACCTCAGAGGTCAAGTTTAATTCTTACTTCTAAAATGTAAAGATTATCTGAAAAATTAAGCGCTGCCACGGACACAAGCATGTGGGCTCCAGTGGAGAAACGTAGCCTCAAAGAGTGGAGGGCTGCATTACCTGACCTGCATGTAAAGCAGACCCTATACTCTCTCCCCTCCTCCTCTACTCTTTCTCATGTCGTCATCTTCTCTGCACCCCCCCAGTCCTCCCCTCTATCTCACTCATTCCTACTCATGCACCCTAAAATACTCCTCTGGTCCAGTATGGTTGCAACATACCAGCAGCTTCTCGATATATTGAAAACAAATCAGACCAAATCTGCACTGAAAATCGACCCAACACTCGAAGGGAAACGCAAAAAGCTCTGTGCAAAGCTTTTACTATGGTCCCCCTCAGCTTTCGTCTGCTGTGGGTTTTTGCCTGCTGAGGCATATGCACTCTGTCACTACAACAACCACAACAAACATAACAGGCATGGAATCTAATCCCAGCCGGCACATCCTTTTCCCACACACACGCTCGCACACACACTTGTATTCAGCAGCTTCCAGCTCCCAGTTAAATCTCACCTGCAGAGCACCTGTGCCTGTCCAACACTTCAGTCACTCCAGACTGTCCACCAGGTGCAGAAAATCCACAGCGCATTTTTTTTTCTTTTTTTTTTTCTTTTATTTTGTTTGTCCGTCTCTCCCTCCCTCTGCTTCTCTCACAAACCTCCCTCTTCCTCACTCAGCCCCTCTCTTTCCCTGTCTCGCTCTACAATTGCACATGCGGCGGAAACTCTTTTTATTTATTTCATTACAACACCAGCCGATTAACTCCTTCACAGATGAGCTGCCGGGTCCTGCTGGTGCTGGTTAGTTGGTCAGTGGACTGCTGCGCCTCCTCCTCCTACCCCCTCTGGCTATCTTCTATGAAGGAGGTGACAAAGAATCCTGGAGTCCTTCGTTTCCTCCTCGGTGCAGCGAAAATGCCCCGTCACTTTAGGATCCATCCTCTCTCCATGATGTCCTTCCACTTATCTTTTCTTCCTGTCTTCATTATAGTCCAATTCTTCCTTCTCCAAACATCCTGACCTTTGCAATGTGATATCCCTTCGTGACTTATACGGTTGTGGTTCCCATGGCAACCAGGACTCCACCTGTCGTTCACCCTCCCCTCTCTCTCTCTCTCTTTCAATCCCTTTCATTCTCTCTCCGCTTCACTCATGTGCTTTTTCTGGCACGTCATTACACTCAAATATTTCCACATTTACACCCAGCAGCAGCACTTACACAGACATAAATCACACGATGCTCTGTTTGCTACAAGGGGGGCAAGTAGGAAACTAAATAAACTACACTTTTAAGGAAAAAGCACAACGTATAAATGTGTACTTTGCTAGATCTTTACCAGAAATAAAACCAGGGAACCCCCCTCAGAGATATTTTTTCCCTGATTTTAATAATAAGCTCCAGACTGTTACAAAATAAAAAGCAATTCTGTGTATCATGAAAATTTAGCAGCTTTAGACTTGATGGAAATGATAGCCAGCTAGAATTTTGCAGCAGCACACCTTGAAAGATTGGCAGACCATGAAACAAAATTATTTGAACATTTGATTTTATGAAACCCGAACACATTTTTTTAAGCATAAACTCCATATATCACATTTGATGCAAAAAAAAAAATAGGCACTGTGGTAGAAATCTATCCAAGAATAAGACTATTAAGAATGTCAAATTGGTCATATTTTTTTTCATGTTATGAATTATTCATATTGGTATGAAATTATCTCCAACTCATGTATTCACTTAACTTCTAGTATAACCAGATTTAAATCCTTTACATCATCTTATAGCTGTTTGTGAAAAGGGAATAAATCCTGATTTCAAGTAATACAGTATTTCATTTCCAACTGTTTCTTTTCTAAGGCAAAAACAAAAATAATTTCTTTGCAGCTGCATGGATCCTGCAGCAGGTCTACATAGACAAAGGTATCTAGAATAAAAGGGCAATCAGATTAAAAAACTGGGCCTTTAACTGACAAATTGGAAGATTCTGATGGGATTTGCCGTAATAGGAAAGGGATTTTAGTTCAATCTCTTTATCAGTGGTCTTTATCAATCCTTAATCGAGTCAAACTGTAAAAGTCACAGTAAAAGAACCATCTTTTATTGCAAAAATCATGGCTAGTATTTCCAAGACAATAGTATTTTTTTATACTATCAGATGCTTAGAAATAGGATATTGGAATGCGATGTAGAGGAATGAATTACCTTCCATTTTGGATTTCAAATAGAAAAATAATTGTCAGAGTAAAACAAATCTCCAGAAAAATAATTTTAGAAAAAAAAATACTCCTTTGGGTCCTAAATGAAACGCTTGTTTAGGGATATGCTTAAAATTTCCAAAAAGTATTTTTAATTATGCTACAGTTTTATTCCGCGCAACTCGTTCTACTCTGACACTGAGTAGATGCTGAGCAGCCAAGACAGTGTCTCTTTTATTGGAAACACTGACTGTGCAAAGTTTAGTCTCACATATCCCCAAAGTTTAGCAGACCAAATCAGATCCTGAAAAAAACTATAACAACAAGATTTGTATAGTAATGGGACTCTGACACACATAATCTGAAAATGAGTTTCTATGAGTCCCTGATCTGACACTTGGTGTTCAATCCAGGAATGCCTACTAAAAACCTCTTAGCCGCCCACTCTAAGCCTGTTTAGCGTGCTTAAGAATGGACTATTCTTAGACTATATTCATTTACAGATAGAAAGGTCATACAAGAGTTGCCAAAATCATTGGGATAGTAGATGGTTCTATATCTGTATTATGAAACCATTTAAATACATAATGAAAAAACAATCAGAGGTTCTCAGAGCAAACAGAGTTTTTAGATAAAATAAGTAAATCATTACCTGTTCTCGAGCCGATCTTTCTGAGGAGCCTCTCATGCTGGCATGGGAGGGCGAGGGTGAGGGTGGGTTGTGGTGGGGGCTGTGGTGAGGATGCTGTAGCTGCTGCTGCTGTTGCTGCTGCTGCTGTTGGTATTTACTTTTCAGGTGATCCATGAAGGCGTCCCTCTTCCGTTCCATGTCAGCCTTGTGCAGGTTGGTCAGGGCCTCCAGGCTCTGTGCCGCGCTGACGGTGTGGCGGTGCTCCGATGTGTGCACCAAGCCGACATTGGAGAAGCGCCGGCCACTGTTCCCCAACGTCCTGTACTCTCGTGGATATTCCAAGTCATCTGTGGAAATCATGTGACTGCCGCCACGCTCGGGATCTAAGTGATGAGGATGCAGAAGGGAAAGAACGGATACAAAGGGAAGAGAAGGTAAGAGATAGGAGGAAGGAGGGCGTATGTAAGGAAAGGAAGAAAATTGCCAACAAAATCCGCATTGAGAAACATTTTAGGGTGGAGACATACATACACACAGCAGGCACATATAGGTAACACAAGCAAAGCAGAGTTGAAAACGGCACAGGGGGACAGGAGAGAGAAAAAGAGAGAGAAATGTGATGGGATGTTAGACAATTTGCCACCAGGACAGAGCAGTTCCTTGCAAAATTATTGATTTGAAGTTCTAAGGGGAAAGAAAAATGAGAAAAGTAAAGTGCTTTTGCAATAGATCAAAGGCAAGGGCTCCAACTGATTCTGTTTTGGAGGTTATTCTGTTCTGATATGCCTGCTTGTATTTAAGTAGCTTTCATTTTTTACTTAGGAAATTTCCTGATACTAAAGTGATTGAAAGTCAGTTGGGAACACGCAGGAACAGATACATCATTTCTATCATTACTCTGACTTACTTTCCTCACCAACTTCTGCCCATCATTCCATCCATCACTTGTCACACATTGACACTTTCTTTACATGTTCCCACTATCTCTCTGTTCCTTCTGTCCATTTTAAGGACTCCCATCACTCTGTCAGCACATGGCCTTTTTATCAGGGCTCCATCTGACAGAATATACAGACCAAGGTGGAAGACAGACAGGAAGAGAACAAAGACAGGCGGAAGAAGATGGCTATGCATAAAATGTGTGACTGGAATAACAATGAACTTAGGATGGGACAAAAGAGCAGGGAGCCATTCGCCCGGTGAGTTACCTTGCTTAGGATAACAGGCCCCAGCGTTGGCTAAAAGAGAAACATGTGAAGGGTTAATTTGTGTGTTTGTGCACAATTGTGCAAGCAAACACATCAGGTACATTTCAAATGACAATCTGAAAAGAGCCATCAAGGCATGATAGCACTTTTCCTGGATTAAAAAAGGGTAATGCATGATACATGCATCATAATGGTTTCAAACAAGCTCACATATGGGATGGTTGGACATGAATGTTGTGTCGTCCGATAACTCGCTGCAATGAAGGACTATAATTATGCATGAAATCAAACTTGAAATAACAGTTGTTGATTAGAAAAAATACATCTATTCCACAATTTTGGTTAAATTAAAAGTGTAAAGTAGGTAAAAAAAAAAAAAGGTGACCACCTTGCGAATGAAATGCTCATCAGCAATAATAGGATGAGCTGAACGAGTGAGCAGCAGAGAGACTTCTTCAGGCAGAGGTTACGATTAGACTGTGAAAGAACAGCAAGGAAAGGAAGACGTTTTTTTTCCACACAGAGGATAAGCTGCCACACAGCGGGAGGCTGTAAGGAGGGCAGGTCTGTGATAACTAGTAATGCAGAAATCAAACAGCACACTCATTTTGAACCCACTTCTCACTTTATTCATGCTCAAAGAGTTATCGCACTTAAGGGTGATCCTCACTTTTAACACTCTGGCCTTACATCCTTCACATTATGAAGTGCTGATACACTGAGCAGGAGTGAGACTGGATGGAATGACCTCCCGGCTAACAGAATTAGCATCGAGTTCTCCTCTGCTCTACGAGGCTGCCGGTCATATTCATCTAAACCCCTGCTTAGAGCTCCCTCCTATCTGGTTTACACTTCATTAGACTGGAGCTTATTGTGCATCAGCTAACAAGGACCTCACTCAAGGGTCTGATTACAACACTGAGAAAAATGTGGCTGTGTGTTACAGCCTGTTAATGTGCCTGAGCGTCCGCAGTATGGCAGTAAAATGCTTAGAAGGCAAATGCTGTGAAGGCTATGAACTGTTTGTTCTCTTCTCTTAGATTCTACCTCTGTAGATATGCAGAAGGTTTAGTTCCACTTTATACCAGCTTAAAACCTGATCAAACATTGCTGGATAGTGGGACATAACATCACTGCAATGCATCATCAATGGTAACACAGTGCATTAAGTCACAATTTGTTTGTTCTTACGGGAGGTTTCTGCACCTATACTATCAGTTTCAGCTTTGCTATGGAAGAGAAAACAAAATCTTTTCAGGACTTATCAATAAAAAGGTGAAGAAGGGTTTCTGTGGAGACAGTTAAGTACTATCATGTGTGTTAATCTGGTACAAAGCTCTGTTTACATATTTAATAGTACAATCTGAAGAAATCATTAGAATAAAGGTTTAAGTTAGATGTTTTGCAAGGTAACTGTAAGTGAATCTTTAATTTTAATGAGTTTATTTTTATCATTTTAAAACCCAAAAATATGTAATATTTATTTTTATCCCGCTTTTTGAACAATGCTTTTAAAATGTTGCTAGAGCTTCCCATTAAAAGCATACAAGATACATTTTGGAGTTGAATTGCAGACTGAATCACTCAAAGTTACAGCCAGTCTATGCCCAGTTTGGAGGTACATGTGCTTCTCCCATGTTAGGACATCAGCACATGGTGAGCTTTGTGATAATAGAGACTGATTATTGCAGTTTTAGTTTTAGTTGTTTTAGCTGCTTGATGAGTCTTTTTTTACAGCCACACTACTAGTCAGCTCAGAGTTGTGAAGATGGCTGGTTTCTTTAACTCTGCTCTTGCTAATTAATAATTTCTCATCTTCAAAGTGAGACTGTGACTTATCATGTTCATGTCCATTTGTGTGACTGTAAAATAAAAAAAGGTCTGACAATGAAAAAATCTAAAAACTACATAAGGTCTTATTCAAAGGTTAAAGTGATGGGCTTGAGAATGTGTGTTCTGTTCTGTTTATGATTGAGGTTCTAATGGCTGCCAAAATTTAAATGAAATTATTGAGAACCCCTGGAAGTTAGTTAGACTATTATGTTTTTATTCCATTTTACTTTGCAGGAGTTTGTCTAAGCCTGTGTACCTCAGGGAAATAACAATAATAGCAGAAGAGTATTCATGTTCATATTTTCGTGCAGCATTTATTACAGAGCCGTGAAAAAAAAAAGCTCTTGTGCCAAAATACAGGATGGAATAACGACTTTGCAAACACTTAGCAGAAACAATCAACTCTGTTTTAATAAAGGAAGCATTTCTTTATGAGAACTGTGTTGGTTTTCAACCCTAAAACCTTTAAAACTTTGCTCTTGGGAGACAAAGTCCAACAATGCACCGTATGGCAAAGCTTAAAGGCAGCAGAAGTAAACATTGTGTGGGATGGGATGTAAGAAAAGCAAATGGGAATGGTTATTGTTTTTGTAATTTGAATATTCACAATGAATATATTTCTACATATATGCTGGGAGTCATAAACCCTGACAGACAAAACAATTTGTGAGAGCCCACACAATGCTGAGATAATTTAAGACATAAATGTAAATCAGGTTGGTTTAAAATGAAAAGAAAAAAAATACACTTTATTGAAAGATGGGAACATCTAATCAAAAGTCTGGATCTAAAAATTGCTTGATGTGGACCAAGGGATTGTTGCATTCATTCCTTGATGCACTAAATAAATAAGTGACATAATGAAAAAGGAGCCTGGTATCTGAGTTGATAAGACCAGTGACTCCAGCCAGTAAAGCCCCAGCTCCACTGAAAGATAAAGGAATGATCACTGGCCCACTCTACAGCCTTGGCCTGCTTAAACAAGAGCCAATCAATGCTGATGGGCTGTAAAAAAATACAGAAAAAAAACATGTGCAGAAGAAAAATTACAATCTTAAAAAGATGGATTCTACAAGGTACAAAAAAAACATAGTTTGCATATGATCTAAACTGTGACTGCTCTTTCTGGTTCATAGAAAACAAACTGCAATAGACCTTTTTTAGCAGTAAATAAGTTGTCATTGTTTTTATTGCACTTTTGTGATTGTGATTTTTCTTCATCAAACCACCCCCTTTAACTTTTCACTGTTTAAGTCACCAGTTTGCACCGCCTTCGGTTGGTTATTTATGCTTACAGCTTGTGACACGAACTGTTCACCAGCCCACCCACAATAACTATCAACATGCACATTAAAATTTTCAGGAAGGCAAAACCCTATACCATCCAACTCAATAAGAAAAAAAAAGGCATTTTTTTCCTACCTCACTGTCAATGCACACAGGTATCAGGACTTTAAAGTCAAAATTCAAGGAATTGCTTCTCATTTTATGCAGACTCATACAGTATGGAGAATCGGCGAAAGTGGTTCGGCTGCTTTGATGGATTTGGAAGCAGCAGGAACGGCAGCCTTATATTTTGAGGGTGTAATACGAGTGGGTCAGAACAAAGTGGAGTCAAGAGGCTCCATGCCTCAGAGTGTGACAATAGAGCCGCAGGCTGCTGCTCTGGATACCCTGGTTCAGCAGGAAAATCTAGTTTCACAGGTTTTTTAATATTAAGATTACCCCTAAAGGGGTAATGTCTAAATATTTTTTGAAAGAGGGAACATATCCCTTATATCTGTAAGAAAAAAATGCAGAGATCTCTGGGTAACTATCTTGTCTGCAGCCTATTCCTTATTAGTATGTATTCATATCTCATAGACGTCTCTTTGTTTTGACATTTTATACCAAAAAATAAATTTCTATCACTGATAATTAGAAGGGAAAATATACATTTTCATAAAAAAAAAACAATGTAATCGTATTCCACCAAACTTGATGCATCATGTCCAATCAATTACCTGCTATATCTGAACACATAGTATCATGACGACCAAGTAATACAACAGAAATCTCAAGGGTAAAGTTGCAAAGAAATTTAAAACCTAAGTAATGCTATTAATGTATACTAAATCCCAAATGTGTACATATAGCTGGCCTATTTAGGTTTAAAATAATTTAATTCAGCCAAGAAATCTGCCTCTGGTTGAAATTGAGCCAGGAATCAATAAAGCATTTTAAAACAAGCAGTAAAAATATGTTGTCATGATTTTTATATCTAAAATTCAATAAAATGTCAAAGATTGTTTATACCCTACTCAAAAAATTACAATAATGAAACCTCTTCAATGTTTATCAGTGGTGACAAGTTTAACATTTTTATGTTGGAAGGCCTCCTTGCCATCATCCTAATCCTTAGGTCTCCACACAGATTCCGGATCAGCTTCAAATCTGGGCTCTAGCTGTGCTACTGTAATAAGTTAGTATTACTTCCAATCAGATAAGAGGTGTTGATAAAAACAATCTTAAGGAGGACATTAATCAGAGAAGCTGCAAGATGTGCTGGAAAACTAACAACACACAACATCCTGAACATAACAAGCACCATGATGGCGGCTTCAAGCTGTGGTGATGCTTTTTTTTTAGCAGGAACATAGAAGCCATCTTAAATTGATAGGCTGATAAATAAAATGAAATCCTTGGAAACTGAGAAAAAAAAGTAATAAAATGCTGCACACCTGAAACTTTTCCTGAAAATTCACCTCTAAAAGTATGCAAAACCTAAATCTTTACCAAAGACCATTTTGAAAAGGTTTATATCAAGGCATATGGCTCAGCCTTGAACAATGAAAAATATATATATATTATTGAGCCTGAGCAAATGTGATTAATAAGATTAATTATAAATAAATAATATTTATAATAATTAAATAATATTAATATTAAATAACATTAAACAATATTATAAAAACTGTGATAGTGGAGAGAATTTTAGAATAAGTTTTTGGTAACTTTTGATCCTAAATAAAGAAAAATGATTTTTAAAATATAGCTGTGTTTAAATATTGGATTTACATCAACTCAGAATCACTTATGTAAAAAATAAAGTAAGTGAAGTTAAATTAAAAACAAACCTTTTTTGAGAACTAAACATAAGCTTTTTTTTACCTCTCTTCAATAATGAAAGACAACATAAATCCTTTAACTTCGCATCTATAAAATAATTAGAGATATTTTCCCCTTGATTATCTTTATTTTAAGTAGGGGAAATCTATCAACACGTCAATTAAAGAACAGCATGACAAGCATCAATAGTCAATTTACTATTTTTGCTTCATAAAAGATTAAAGACAAAAGACTATTTATAAGGAATTAACATTGTGTAAATCAGCCCAATACCCACAGATTTTTTTTCAGCAGGTAGTCAAAACGGAGCTAACTGTTGAAATTTGAATCCAATGTGATTTTTTTTTGCCCAGTGTTTCTTATTGAAGCATTCTTGAGTTTGGATCAGTGACATGAGCAACCTACAGTAATGAAGTTGGTTATGTTGTTAAGCTTGAATTATATACTTGAGGTGTGTTTTGCAGAAAGCTAAGGAGGAAGAAGTGACTCCTATCTACTACAGAACCTGATTTGCTGCAAGGCATGAACCAAATCCATGTGGACTCCTGGCTAAGACAGCATGCAGGGCAAAGAGACTGGAGCGGGAATAAATAATTGGAGAAGAATGGAGGTAAAAAAAATCTGCAAAGTGCTACTTAGACTCTTCTGTTAATGCTAAAGGCAAAAGGAAATGAGTTAACTGGAAGCTGTTGGCACTCATAACTATATGTTATATTGGGGACAGTTAAAACAAATTACTAGAAGAACACAAGAAAGACTAAACAAAGCGTTGTAACACTGCTTTGAATCATATGATGTACAAAACGACAGTTCTGCATTAAAAATGTTATACAAAATGGATTAAATTCTAACACTGGCTTGTTTAGATAAAGACACTGTTGTACACAGGGCATTAAAGACACAAATTTAGGATAATTAGTAAACAGTAATACAGTTAGGGCCAGAAATATTTGGACAGTAACACGATTTTCGCGAGTTGGGCTCTGCATGCCACCGCATTGGATTTGAAATGAAACCTCTACAACAGAATTCAAGTGCAGAT
>JAUZNJ010034190.1:0-10180 GCA_034780135.1 Jordanella pulchra | reverse complement strand
TGCCCCCCCCCCCCCCCCCCCACACACACACACACACACATACACCCATCCTCTATTTATATAAAAACAGAGGACCTTACATACAATCCTATTGACTTCCATTCATTTTCTACCCTTTCAGCAGCCTAACCTTGACACTCAACCTAAGCCTAACCATTACTGGTACGTACCTTACTGTAACCTTAACCTAAACAACACGTTATTCCTCAACCTAAGACAACACAGTGAGAACCAGTAAAAGGTCCTCACTCTACATCAAAGTTCTCACTATGCCAGTAAAATGCACCAAAAATGTCATTACTTAACAGCATGTACAAATACATATACACCTAAATCAGTTGATATCAAAGTACGAAGAGGGTTTGTTTTAGGTTATCTTGGGTGTAGTAAAGGACTTTGCTCTTTAGGCAGTGGCCGCTTTTTATATCAAGTCTCAAGTCTCTGGTTCTTTCCTGTCTTCATGAGTAAATACTAAATACCAAAAGTGCATTTGTGTCAATTCAACATTTCTTAACTGACTTTGAGAGCTCTTCAATGACTTCTACCAAGATATATCAGAGAATTCCTGCTAGTATGTATATGCCCTAGGAGGTCCCTAAAGTCTTGTGAAGAGGGCCTGCTAAGGATTCTCTGGAAAATATGAGACATTTAATAACCAGTACTACTTTCTGGAGTGACATGGTATATTAAGCATTTAAAATTTGATGGTTTTTGTTTCCTCGCTTTATAGATAATGTTTTGCACAGATTTGTTCCACCTCTTTTTAGAATGTTATTTAAAAAAACAAAAAAAAGACAGGGAGTTGGCAATTCTACAGACAGGGACTGTGAAGGGCACAGCTTTTAGACACCCTGTGATGTTGGTAAACCACTAAACTTGCAAAAAGTTAAAAATTAGCTTTGCAAGAATAATCCTCCTTTTCAAATATTATCTGAAGTAACTCTAAACTGTGAACTCTTAACTTCTGTGTTTTTTATGTAATTCATTTTTCTTTGTTTATCTCCCTTTATCTTGACTCCCTCTGTTGTTGAGAGATATTAATTAGATATTAGATATTAATTACTATTAATTTAATTTCTTTTGCATTTTCCAAGAACCTGCCTGGTTCTGCTGATGGAAACTAGGTTACTGGCTAAACATGACACAATTTGTAGCTTTAATCATGTGTATTATCCTGACACTCCCCCTTCAAAATAAAGAGATTAAATTATACAATGTTTGTATAATTATTGACAATCTCTAAGGTGAACAGAGCGAGTAAAGGAAAGGCTAGCCTGCAACAGGTGATAAGTTTAACAGCACAACTGAGAAAAATAGAGGGGAAATGTGAGTGGGCTGCATTTGTTAAATAACCCATGTCTTTAATTAAACTACTACAGTGTTTGTCTCTCGGTGTACAGACCAGAAAAGAGAAAACGGGCTCTTTCTCTGTTATCTTTTCCTTTTGCTGAGGGCTTAATAAAGAACTAATCAGCCATGAAGAAATAAAATAACATTCTCTTTTCAAGTAAATCTCTCACTAAAACAATTACACACTAATTGTGTTGTATCTTCTCAGACTCTGGGGACTAAAGTACAAAGAGTATAATTGTTTTGTATTTTACTTTGTGTATTAAATATGTCTGAATTTATCAGTGAATTATTGGCAATTCTAATAGGAACAAGTGCATGTATTGACTTGGTAAAACAATTTAAAATGGTATATTAGTAGAGCAGGAAATGTGTCAAGGCTCTTGGTTCAGATGGATTGTGTGTAGAAACAGAAATGCTTCATGCCTTGGGTTTTGTGCCTTTAAATCCTTGGAAGATTCTTCGCTGGATAAATGGGAAAATTTTATGTGACTGACACCACACAAAACCGCACGTTTGTATTTCTATCCATATTAAGACTCATTATTGCCTTGCCAGAGGTAGATCCATATTGACACATTCAGCTTATTTACATGTTAATCTAATGTTTGCTTAGATGATTTTTAGAAATGATTGTGATGTGTTTTTACTTTAACTTGCAGTAGTTAGATACATTTCTTAATGTGTGTATATTCTTGAAGAAAGGAGATGACTTTAAATTCCTTCAGTCTGCATAACCGTGAGAAGAGCCTAAGGACCTTTTCCCATGTGCTCCAAGGTCATAGGTGTGACTGATTTATGATATAAGCACACTGAGACTTTGTTTACAAAGGATCATTGCAGAAGAAAACTGAGGGGGAGAGGAACAGCTCCAGGATCCATATCATATGACAAGTTCCTGAGGTGAAGGGTTAATGATGACTGCCCGGTTTCTGAGAGTTGTCAGTCCTGATAAGAAGTAGAACATCCTGTGTGGAGAGCTTAAGGACAATAGAGCTATAATTAATCAAAGCTGGACTTGTTTTGACCCTGGATGAAAGAGGATCGATTGGTTAACCACATGTGTTAAAATTTGTACATATGCTTTTTAAACCCCCATCCTTAGAAACATTGTAACTGGGTTATACCCATTTTTGAATGAATAAATCTGTGGACTGAGGCCATACGAACCCAGAACATACAGAGGCAAGGGTCTGTGGTTCTCCACCTGCAGGTAAAGACAATGTCTCATTCTTGTCTCCTTTTTCATTTTTAGATGTTTCGACTCAACAATTAACCATTATCAGTATATTCCTAACCCTAACCTTAACCCAAAGTCAATTTACGCAAAACCTCTAAACTGACTAACGTTAAACATGGTGGTCCACCACATTAGGACCAGCATTTTGATCCCCAGAAGATCTATTGGTCTAATTATTATTAAGAAATATACCAAAAAATTCTTAAATAGGTAACATAAACAAGTACACACACACTCTTTATTTGAAGAAAGGGGTCTTTAATGGGCTTCTATTCTGCGTTGGCTGATTTTAAATGGACTTTTCACACCACATGCTTAGAAGTAAAATGCAGAGGTGTCAATGAACTCAGTAAAAATACTTATATACTGTACTTGAGTAGCTTTTTCAGTATCTGTACTTTACTTGATTATCTATTTTTCTAGGGACTTTTTATTTTCACTCGCTATATTTAAACTCAAATATTTGTACCTTCTGCTCCTTACTTTTTCAAAGCTGTCTCGTGTCATATTGATAACAACATGATGTAACAGTTGCAACAAAGCAGAGAGAAGATTAAGGGTGTGAGGAATCCAACTGGAGCACAGTTTGCTTATAAAAATACAATGATAGTGACTTGGATGAAGACAGAGCTGGAAAACATTGCAGTTGGATGACTGGATGTCCTGAGTCTTGCGGGATAGTAACGCTTTTTTTCTGACATTGGATGTAGTAGCATTTGGAAAATTGGTTTCAGAAGGTGTTTTTTGCTTGTGTCTTTTTCTTTAAACAAAAACAATAAAGTTCACATAATGCACCACAAAATGTAAAAGTAAGGTTCTCTGGTGTTTTGAACTCCTGATATTCTAACTGCCTGTTGAAATAAAGTGAGCGGACATCTCCTTGGACAGGTCATCTAAGACAAGAATAGCTAAAGCTTTTATGAGACAGAAAAATATGTTGGTTAAAGACTATTTATATGGTAGCTGTTTGGAAAGTCTGAGTAAACAACAACAAAATATTATGGTATTTTGTCGCACTGCTGTTAAAGGAAGAGTAGAAGACGAGCCAAACATGCAACCTAGAAAAAATGAAAAAAGAGAATTGCTTGAGCATGTGACCACCAATGGGGAGTTGCCTGGTGAAATGGTATTGTGCCTGTAAATTTATTTCTTTTGGGATATTTCTGCACATACAGTAAGAGATTTATTTAGTGACTTTGTAAATGAAGAAAAAGTCTTTTTGTACTTCTGAATCAAGGAACCCCAAAGGAATACAAAATGTCAATTTTTATATCCTAATTCACTTTGCCACTAGCAAATGTTTTATTTTATTGTGATTCAGAATGTTCTAATATAGCAAATAAATAACTGTTGGCAGTTTTTATAATACCATTGGGAAAGAGTCATGGTAAAAGACTGAATAAATTGCAATTTAAACTCAATATCTAATATAGATTGAATTCAGGGTAAATAAGATTTTAGAAAATACTAGTTCATGATGTACATCACTTAACTAATGGTTTAGAAATGTTTACAGTTTTGCCTGATACATAAATGAATAACTGTTCATTTAATCAGCAATAAAGCAAAACCTGTCAGTGTGTTAGTGTCAAGCCTTGATTCTTTGAGCACTGATAAAAAAATTTCCAACAGAATCTACATTAAATTACTTAATATTTCTTGATTACAAGCAAAACGATTAAGTATTCTCAGCCTAAGTAGAGACCCACTCTGATTGTCCAGCACAGAGAGGAAGTTTAATTATGGCCCTTGCAGCCTAATTTCCTAAGAGCCCTTAAGGGTTGCCATTACAGCAAAGGTTTATGGCTCTGCTCCTTTCTGCCCAAAATCATCATAGAACCAGTCAATAACCCATAATCATTCGTGCTTCACCTGTCAATACAAGGCTGTAAAGGATTATTTTGGAGAACCTCTTTATGGACACAAATTCCAGAAAAATGTGATAAATAATGATTCATGTGAAAATTCTTGTTTTTTGGTTTTCTTTTTCCAGTAAAGAATGTAGCACAAATCAACACCTGGACATTTTTAGGACTCCTTGTTTGCCACAAACTTTAGCTGCACTGTTGGAAATTGCCAGCTCTCCACAATAATTAACAGCATTATTGTAGAGTACCTTGATGTACTTGAGTTCCGCTGTAATATCCCAATGAGTACCTGTAAAAACTACAATCTTTATGGATATTACAGCACTCAAAACATTCAATAGTATTTTCATACTCTTAGTCGTCGTCTTCCGCTTTATCCGAGTCCGGGTCATGGAGGTAGCAGGCTTAGCAGAAACTCACAGACTTCCCTCTCCCCAGACATCTCCTCCAGCTCTAAAGGGGGAAGCCCAAGACCTACCCCGGCTGAAAGACATATTCCCTTCAGCATGTCCTGGTTCGTCCACCGGGCCTCCTCCCTGTGGCGCATGCCTGAAACACCTCCTAATGGAGGCATCCAGGGTTGATCTGAAAAAGATGTCCGAGCTACCTCAGCTGACTCCTTTCAATATGGATAAGAAGCGAATGACTGAATGACCTAACTCTGTCTCTAAGGGAGAGCCCAGCCATCCTGTGGAAAAGGCTAATTTTGGCCGCTTATATTAGGAATCTCGTTCTTCCGGTCATGATTCAGATTTCATGATCATATGCGAGGATAGGGACATAGATAAAATCGTGAGTTTTGCCATTTTGCTCAACTCTCTCTTCACCACAACATATCATCTGTGTTACGTATATCAGCAGCTGCACCAATCCGTCTATGGCTTTCCCACTCCATTCTCCCCTCACTCGTGAACAGGACCCCAAGATATTTAAACTCCTCTGCTAGAGGCAGAAATTCTCATCCAACATGAAGGGGACAAGCCATCTTTTTCTGGTCAAGAACCATGGCCTCAGACTTGGAAGAACTGATTCTCTTCCCAGCCACTTAAACTTCTGTGAACCGTTCCAGTGCAAGCTGTAGGTCTTTGCAGGGAGGAGCCAACAAAATCACTACATCCGCAAACAGCAGGGATGAGACCCAATGTCCTCAGAACCAGACTCCTGCTCCGCTTGTACAGAGTGGATAGGCCCTAGTAAAGGGCCTCTGACTCCATACTCTTGAAGCACCCCCCACAGGACACCACGAGGGAAATAGATGAAGGTCTTCTCCAGGTTCACAAGACACATGTGGATCAGTTGGGCAAACTCCCAAGAACCCTCGAGAACCCTGCAGATGGTGTAGAGCTGGTCCAATGGTTCAGTCTGGATAAAAACTGTACTGCTCTACCTGAATCCCAGGTTCAATAATCAGCTGGAATCTCCTCTCCAGGATCTTGGCATAGGCCTTTCCAGGGAGATTGAGAACTGAGATCCCCCTATAGTTTGAACACACCCTCCAGTGCCTCTTCTTAAGCAAAGGAACCACCACCCCGGTCTGTCAATCCCACTATCCCAGACTTCCATACACTTCTGACAAAAGTGGAAGGGTTTGATCCAACAAGATCCTCAATTTTTGAAGTAGCATGAATACCAAGTATGAAAATCAATTTTTAGGGATTTTAAAAGGTGAGGTATTGAAGGAAAATTACAAATAAAAACATGGACAGGTAATAATTTGCCTTTAGTAAGATTCAGTTTACTGCCTATTTGTCTGAATTACTAGAATGTTTTAAGATCTGTTTGGATAGATCTGTTGAAATTGATAACATATAAAAGTAAATCTTCCGCATATATAGAGATTTTAATTTCTAACACATTCTATTAATTAACCCTATTACATTTATTCCTGGGTTTGGTGCAAATGCAAGTGGTTATATTCCTAAAGCAAACAAAGAACTTAATGGGCAGCCTTGACATGTGGAACAATTAAGACAAAAATATAAAGTATATTGATGATTGCCTTGTGCAGATCCACACAAACCAACTCAATTTAAGAGAGAAACTTTTTTACTAACACAAAATTCTATAACTCTATAAAGTAGATACCACCATTCCACCTTACAAAAAGCCTTTGCAGCATCCAGAGTAATTAGGGCTTCCTGGACATTTTCAAGGGGGAATGTATATAATTTAAAAAGCAGTCTTATATCAGAGAAGGAATGGCTATTTTGTAGGAAACTAAATTGATCCAAACCTATAGTAGAAGGAAGGACCATTTCAAGACTTTGTGCTAAGGCCTTAGCCAGCTATTTAAAATCCACATTCAATGGGCTTATGGGACGATAAGAAGGGTAATGGGGTGGGTATTTGACCTTTTTAGAGGAAAGACCATCGCTCCTTTGATTAAAGGTCCGGGGCAAGTGGCCACAGACTAAAGATTCATTATAAAAGGCCATCAATACTGGTAAGAGCTTGTTCCAGAACTTTTTTATGAATTTACAGGGCGATCCTTCCGGGTCGGGACATTTACCCCTCTGAAGTGACTTAAGGTCTTTTATTGGAAGACGTATCTCAACACCATTGGTGACCACCTGATTAAAAGAAGGGACATTTAACTCTCAAAAAAAAAACATAAAATGTAGATATGGAAGCAGTAGAGACTAATGAATGGAATGAAAGGCATTGGGAGTTAAAATTATCTCTAATCTACTAGATCAGAGGTAACCTCTTGCATCTGAATTGTTATGGATGATTTTGGTTAAAATTACGGCACTATTAATTCAAATTTGAATTAAAATGTTTTATAAATATTAATGATGGGAATTGTATTTAACAACTCAATAAAAATGTAGAAAGAATGCTGCAGACCTCTCTAATTAGCCATGGCTTCAGACTGCACTAATTAGTATGATTGTCTATAAACAGTGAGATTTATAGCATTTTAAATGTAGTGAATGTTCTAACCTTTTTACTTGCAAGTTTAAAACAAACACACTGTCGTTTATCATTGTCAAATATCTTTATGGCAATAAAAAAAAAAATTTATAATGCTGAATAATTCAACTCTGGTTGTAATAATAGAGACAGTTTCTGTTCAGAGTTAGTTAACATGAAATGAATTGGACTGCTTACTGTCTGACTGGATGGAGGATGTTGAGTAATGAGTGTATGAGAGAGGCCAGCAGGAGCATTAAACATGAACTCAGAGGTACTTTTTCTATGACTGATGGCCTGCCTCAGGTCTTCTTTTTCTAATCAATAGCTGTATCACCTTTACTTATTTAAGATGTTGCCTCATTATGTACACCACTTCAGCTATAATGAGAGCCTGAGGTGCAAATGTAATTAAAAAGATAACATCGTCTTTTACTCAAGTCATCCTCTGAATACTGTATGGTTTGCAGATTTCAAGCCAGGCTGATGTACATTAAATATGAGGACACTTGTTACATGTTCTCCATGATGGACTGCTCATTTCATGTCAGCACAATCAATTAAACGGCCCCCATTTATTCCTGTTGTTAGTTAAAAATGGTGGTTGCACATTTCAAACCTCAGAGCAGGCATTGATTTGCAGAGCAGAATCCATTCAAGCTTTACGGTGCTCCTTGAGGTATTAGCTTTTGTTTGCGTTAATTAGGACTCCTTGTTTCACGCTTCTTGTTAACATTGTGAATTTGATTAAGATTTTATTACATCTGTGCTTGCTAAAGCCCACCCCGGAATAAGAAGCAATCCTTGGAATCGCAAAAGTTGGAGAGAACTTGCATGAGGCTGTGTAGTTATCTGGATCTGAACACACTCACGGGACCCAGGTGGAGAGCCAAACTATAACATTTCAAAAGATAATTAAAGTGTAATTACACCACAACATGATGACACCCCAAATGTCTGAAACAGTTTAACAAGTAGAGTTTCCATCAGGTGTGGAAGCTATCGTCATCCCTCCCTTGTCCATGCTGTGCAGAGCCTGGGGAATCTTAACTCAGAGCGATGAATATCAGAGGCTGAATGCTAAATTGAAGACGTTTGTAGCTTTTCTTTTTATTATTTCCAAAGATTAAAGGCTTGGAACCTTAGCAAACTTTCTTGGCCTTCCGCAAAAGCACAGAATGTCACAGGTTATGTTTACTATGACTGTGGATATATTTTTCTCTGAACAGTGGTGTTAAGTTTTACATCAAATAAAACAGGACCCAGATCTCCCCCAATGATCCGTTTTTGTTTCCTAAGTCAATATTTGAATATTTCTTCAGTATTTCTTCAAAAGTCTTAAGGACCCTTCCGGGTGAAAGGTCACACAGAAGCCTCACACTAATGAGAAACCTCTTGTTGTGCCAACATTCTGCGCAGCATCAGAGGCTCCACCATCACCATCTTTCTAGACTACCCTCCAGCTGGTGTGCAAGCCAGATCTGTGCTCCCTTAGGTCAAGAGAAGTGGCGGTTTCTGATATGAACGACATTGGCAGCCACCCAAGGCGGCATCGGCAGCATCGCCATGAGATCCCCCCGCCGTGCTCACACACCCCCACTGCACCACTGCTGGGTACTAGAGGCGCAATGAGTGAAAAAAAGTATGAACTTTTTGTATATGACAGCTCTTGTGAATGCGTAATCTATATGATTCAATAGCAGAGGCGTGTTACACATTAGCACCTCCCACCACCACACACACAGCCCACTTCTTCCTTTATCCTCTCACCACCTACCTTCAGGTGCTCCAGTAAGTGCTCCCTCGAGCACACACAAGATAGAGTGTGTGTTTAATGTACATGGAGGAGCAGTGGCGCAAAAGATGGACTCACATTAAGGGAAGCTGTCAAGTGCTCAAAACAGGAAACAAATCATTATGCCATCTGTGCTATATACAACAAAGTAGATCTGTAATAAAGCTAGCATAACTCTCTCTTTAATTTGAAGGTTTTTCTTTCAGGCAGACTTTGGAAATTGCCTAGTTTTAACAGGCGATAGGGCGGGGGCTAATTATAACAGATTTGCTTTGTTATTAACACCTGTGTCTGTGCAGTTTTAGCTCATCTCTTTTCCACTCCTCTTTTGTTTTCCACTCCACCATTCTCAGGATTATCTGTGGATTTGCGGTGACATTTTCACCATTTATTCTTTCCTGTAGAACAAATTTATGACAGGTTTAAATTTGCAGAAAGCACTGCCTAGCTGCAACATTAATTTTATCACCTGGAATGTTAAATCATTGAATCACCCTGTGAAACATAAAAAAAAAAAATTCTGAAAACTTTATGCAGGTATTTCCTTTTTTTAACAAACTAATTTACATTGCACTTACCACTCCAAAATTAAAGCAAGTTCAATCGGTATGGCTCAAGCTTTTTATTCTAATTTTAATTACGAATCCAGAGGTACAGCAATATTAATTAATAAGAGTTTATCTTTCATGATTTTGAAAGTTGAAACTGGTTCTTTAGGCTGCTATGTAATAGCGGTTGGCAGGTTTTAAAATACTCCAGTCATTCCCCAGACTGGGACAATCCTGCTTCTACACTAACCTCTTAACCCAATTTCAAAGGTGGACATATACAGTTGTGGTCAAAAGTTTACATACACTTGTAAAAAACATTATGTCATGGCTGTCTTGAGTTTCCAATAAGTTCTACAAGTTTTATTTTTCTGTGATACAGTGATCGAAACACATACTTGTTTGTCACAAAAAACATTCATAAAGTTTGGTTCTTTCATAAATTTATTATGGGTCTGCTGAAAAT
>JAUZNJ010034189.1:0-12820 GCA_034780135.1 Jordanella pulchra | reverse complement strand
CAGGCAGGTATGCTGGACTACACCCACCAATCGCTCAAATAATCTGGCACTAGCTTCGGGTCTGAGGCTTTTGATAGTTGATGAGAGCAGAGCAGTGGAGCAGATGGAGATGATCAGGCAATTAGACCAGAGCTGGTGACCAGAATCATGAAAATTCATTTCAATTCAATTATACTTTATTAATCCCCAATAGGAAATTCAGTTCATGTCAAACCAAGTGAAACTAGAACTTTTCGACTGAAGGAGATTTGTATAGAGCATACCGACAGATGGAAAAAGGTCTTTTTTATCTGCAAAGCAAAATAATTATAATTTTGTACAATTTTGGTACAATTGCTGCTCTAAGTGGGTTGCTCTTTTTTAGCTAAAGGTGTGTTTCAGAGTCTCTTTATTCCAATTAATGATTAATCGATTGTTAAATTACTTGACAATTATTTCAATAATCGATTAATCAAGAATAATTGTTCAGCCCTAGTTCTCATATTAAGGGAAAGGAGGGACCTCTGTATCATGTCATATGAAACTACATATAAGTATTTTAAAGTCCCTTTAAAGTTAATTGAAACCAAGGTTCACTTAAACAATTTAACATATTATCAGTTAGTTTCAGTTAGGTTTCATTTCTTTTTTTGGAGATAGTCATATAAATGGATTTAGACTTAAACCTTTCTGGAAATCTATTCTATTATGTCAATATTTGTAGAGAAGAATGCAAACAGCCTGGGGTCAGTGTGTGATAGTGTTGGACTCACCATTAGATGGGCAACTCTGTGTGCCAAAACAATAACAAAAAAATAAAAAACACACAGAAGCATCTGGTAGTTTCTATTCTGCCTGGGATATTATAGTATTAGTTTGAAGATCTTGACACATCAACAGAGAAGTTTATCATTTTAAAATGTACATATATTTAATGTAAATGTAATTAAGAACTCTAATTCATATCTTAAGTACTTTTGTTTTGAGTGGAAACATTTACAATAACTGACCTGAGCAGGAATGAGAATATTATAAGTCGATGAGGAGATGAGAAACGGATAAGCATCTTTTCAGTCTAAACTGCCACTAAAACTATAATACTAAGCACATTCCTTTTATCTTCATGTTTCCAACAGTCTTTCTTCGTTTAATTATTATAATTTCCATACTGTTTCTTACCATCAGAATGAAACACTTCAAAATGATTACATGTCGTTACATACTTAGAACAAAGACTGCAGTCAGACTTTGTTATGGGGACTAAAGTGGTTCTTTTTTGGTTCAGTTTGTCAGATTGCTGCACCTCATTAGTCTGCTCCTGAACAAGACCCACTTTGTTTCGTTGGTTTCTGATGAGTCCCTGACAAAGCAACAAAAAAGGGTGTTCAGTTCCCCTATGCACACAAATAATTGTGTTAGGATAAGCAAATCAGCCAAGATCAAAAAAAAAGAAAAAAAGAGGAAAAGATATCTTTAGACTAGCTGACCGCCAGGCTGATATGAAGGACTTATTTCCATATGTCTGAAACATGATCTCTGGGCAGTGAGGTGTCTCTGTGTTTGTCGCTTTAGGGATGGACACAGAGCACAAAAAAAGACATCTAAAGCAGACAGAGCAGTCTATTTGAATAGATCTCCCCTTACAACAGCACTGACAAACAGAAAGAGAAGGTCAGCTCACACCCAGAAATGCAAATCATGCTTCTGTTTTCCAATGCAGATAGAAGAACACCCAATTAACACAGGGCTGAAAGACAGCATTTTACCGTGTTTTTATTTTTTTCAATAGCAAAGTGTACTTCCTTATAATCTGCATGGCAGCAAATATATCCTCACATACATACAGTTAGTGATGCTATCTTAAACCTGTGAGGTAACAAAGCTGACTGTTGGTAAGTGAGTCAGTTTTAAAGGGGAGATTATATTTGTGTGTTAGTGTTTGGGATCATTTTACTTCCAAAATATTGCAAGAGCTAAAGTTTGAATGGTTAAAAAACATATTCATATCTTAGAACAATCCAAGTCTTAAAAAAAAGTTATAACACTGTAAATGAGTGAAAACCAGCATTTAGATAAATCTAGGCGAATTGGACCATAATGGAATAGATTTATTAATTAGAATTTACGCCAAATTTTTGGGAGCAATATTTACAAACTAACCCCAAATTACTAAAAAAAAGTTGGATTGATAAAAAAAAAGAATAAAAGTAAAGTCTTATAATAGCATGATTTACCAGCTGTAATATGGTAGAAACATTAACCATAACTAAAACCAATTCAATTCATTTCAACCATGTGTTTTTAAATCTGTTAAATCTCTGTGACAACTTATACATAACAATTTATCCTTATTATTAATAATAATAATAATGATGATGTTAAATACTAGCTTTCTGCCACATGAAATATTTTTATTCAGATCACAGAGTTCGGTTTTGGCCCCATCTGACCAGAGCATCTTCTTCCACATGTTTAGAATGTGACTTGTGGTAAAGTACAAGCACATGATGGTTTACTTTCGCCTTTAGTTTCTTCATTGTACTCTTTTATAAAGCTTAGATTTAAAGATTGCACAAGTAAAAGTTAATCTGTCAACAATATCTTCTGAGCTGTGAACTTCTGCAGCTCCTCCAGAGTTAACATAAATTACTGCTCTCCTTGCTCTGCTCATCAGCTCAACCAAAAAGCCATGTCTTTGCAGATGTGCTATACTCTTTTTAGGTTTTGAATAAAGATGTTATGGATGCTTTACGGGGGATGTTTATAAGGCTTCTTGTTCTTTAGCAAACCTGTGTTGCCTTTAAAGAACTGTTTTTTTTTATTATTTTCTTATGAAATTTAACCACCAACCTCTGAGCTGTTTCCTAACACCAGGGCTTGGTTGCATTGAATCAGAAACAGATGACATTTGTTTCAAATTGTAGCAAAATAAAAAAGTATTTTTTGTTTCTTCTTCTTCTTCTTCTTCATCTTGAAATTAAGCACTACTAATAAACCTACTTAAACCAAAATTAGGGAGCCAAAATCTAGCGGTGAGTATAACAAAATAAATAAAAAAAATGTGTCATGTAATACAAACGACTTTAACTATATCACTCTCTGGTTTGACTCTCTAAAGATATACAGCACTTATATAGAATTTGTAACTATGAATTATTTTCTGGTATCCTGCCTGTAAAGAAACCTCTTTTCCCACCTCGCTTCCTGTTTGCCGATCCAAATAGATGATCGGCATTTTATTTTGAAATACCGAGCCCTCCACTTCCTGTCATCCTGTCAGACTTGACAGATGTGTCTGCGCTCCTGGTGTCGTCGTCGGGATCCAGCCGCGCTGAGGCGCATCCCCCTGCAGCCGGTGCCACACATATCCGACCAGATTTCCGCCTGATTAGTTTTATTGTTCTCCTGCCTGCTGGTTCGACCAGAACATCGGTTCCACAGAACCTCAGCTGACAGGTACGGGTCTGCTCTCTCAGGCCGTCTCTTTGAACGGCTCCACCACTCGGTGTGTCTTACTGTAACAATGAATACAGTGTTCTGCTGCAGCCTCTCTGCTCTTTATTTAGAAGTCTGATCAGATTTTTAGTTTTCACTTCTCTTCTATTTGTTTCCATTGTGTTTGGTTTTTGTTCTGGAATATTGTGTATCTTTCACATGGATGCTTAATATACCCGGTTAAGCTTTTTTTGGGTAGCTTGGGTAAAAGAAAATTCATATACATGTAATGCTTAACATTATAGTTATGAACTCTACTAGAGTGGCATCCCACCTGGGGCAGAGTGAAGGTCACCTCTGAGGCAAAGGAAGTTCCTAAACCCAGGATAAAGTCAAGTTTTCTTTTTGGGCTTCTCTAAACGCCCTTTCTCCTTCAGTTGGTCTCCAGTAAAAAATGGACCTACTTCCAGACCTATGGAGGCAGGAGTACTGGCTTCCTCCTGGTGTGACCTGGAAAGACTTGGAGCAGCTGCCGCACCCAGAGAGACCTCATCCCAAGGACCTCCTCATCGCCTTGCCCCTCGCTCTGGGCTTTGTTGCAGTTCGCTGTGTGTTTGAGAGGTACAGCATATCTAAGATCACTTGCAAGTTTGTAGAGAGTCAGTGTCTTAGTTTTTATCATCAGTGAGGTGAAGAACGAAACGTGTGAAGTGAAACAAAACCTTTTCTCGCACGGAAGGAAAAAGCAGGAAAGTTTAACTGACATGAAGAATTGATTTCGTTTTTGGAGCTCGGACCCAGCCGTAGGACGTTCGGTGATCTGAAGGTGAAGAAGGAGCGGAAGAGGGATGATGTTAAGCAAGAAGTAAGGATGTCCCTGGATGGTGATTGGCTTATATGAAACATAATGAGGCTGCCACCACCAGATGTGTTCAGGATGAATGAGTTACAGGCCAGTTGCAAGTTTCCTCAAGACTTGCAGCATCAGTATGTTGATATGCCAAATAGCTGAGGTGGGCAGAGGAGAAGTGCTCTTCAGCACGGATTTAGATAGAGTTGTGAAGAATATTTTAGAAAATAGAACTTTTGTATATGGAGAAAAAAATCTTAGATCTTTGTGTTCAGATTGCGAAATAAACGAGGAAAACAACAAAAGTTTAGATATTTTTTCCCCTTGTGAATAAAAAGCTCTTTAGAGTCTGTTTGTGTTTTTCATTCACATAGAATGTCTAAAACTATACATTAAAGTTGTTGGTTTTAATGTGAAAGAAATAAGTGAGCCGTGTTAGCAGCACAATGTTGCATATGACTGGTATGATTTCTGATAATTATATGAGCAGGTGTGTGAGCTGAACAGGATGGGCTTTGGTGCCATCAGGAGGAAAAAATACAAAGATCAGAACTAGGAAAGGCTAGTTGTTGAACAAGTAGGGGTTACGGGCGATGCTTTTCCTTGAAACTTGATTTTTAATTCAACAGGAAATAGAGAGATCTTAGTCCACCTACTGAGTGACCCAACTTAAACCTGTAAAGAGTAAAAAACAGTTTGATTACATCCTCTGTGTGTTTGTTGTTCCAGAGAAGTAAAGAGACATGAATACACAGACTGTAATTAAAATGTTCTATCAGTGTTTTACTGGAATAACTTCATTGAAAACCATCAATAAGGCATCTACAGAACAAATAAAATATTCATCTTTGATCTATTTTACTTGAATCTGTTTAGTGGTTAAGAAAAAAACCCCAAACAATATTTTTAAATAAAGTTCAATCACCTTAACTGTGAATGTAAGATTATTATTCTCTTGGTTCGCCTCATCTGCAGGTTTTTGGCCCCCCCTATCGCCAGGTGTCTGGGGGTGAAGAACAGACTGCAGACGACTGCAGCCCCTTCCCCACCGCTGGAGTCGTTTTACACCCACAGGAGCAAGCAGCCCACACAGGTGGGTTAAATGGCTCCCATGAGACTATATGTGATGGTCACCATAGGGACGGTTTCTCCATGGATAATAAAGGCATTTAAGTTGATAACGTCACACATGATGCTCCTGCTTAGAGTAATTTATCTTATATATATTCAGAAATAAATGCAGCAAAGCAACTTTTATTTAACACAACCAAAACTAGAGTGATAAAACCTCTTGAATGTCAAGCACTGGTGTCAAGAGTTCAAATGATTTAGCAAAACATTAACTCAAAGGGTTGACCTTAAAGTAGAAATGGTCAACCAAACTAACCTCATTTACAAGATTGGGTCTTACTGTTATCAGTAATATATTACAAATGTGAAAAATATGATTGCATAAAAGATAAAACATAGCACTATTTCTACTATATATACTTTTTGTACTTAAAGTGTGACGTCACAGTAATATGAGCAAAACCTCACAACTGTAAAACACTTCTTAAGAAATTGAGTATGATGGAGAACGAAGCTGAAGGGCCCCTCAAGCCTCTAAATCTCATTGCTTATGCTTGTGAGCCCACTCAGCGTGTGACTCCACCCGTAGTAGGGCGATAAATTCACTGGAACTTAGGTCTATGACTTTATCCCTATTGGAGCCTCTTAATAACACACTTTCTTATAGTTCAAACAGCAGCTGTGGGTCCAAACCAAGATTCCCTGTTTCCCCGTCATGCTGTCAGGTTATCCCAAGGTCCGTTCTCTTCATTACAATTCTGCGGGCTTTATTCCTAAAATGTGTTTACCTCCAAAACGTCCACCTGTCAGCACGGCAATCCAAATGTCCAAACATCGGTAAAGCGCAACCCGCCGTCCAGTAGGTGAGGTCAGCCTGACAAAAGATGGACTTCATCACAGCAGCCACACCAGGTAGCGTTGCCAGCCTTCTCCGTCCGTGTTGATATCCCACCGCAGTGCGCCCAGATAGCGTTATCTATCTGCAACTTGTGACGTGCTACCAGTCTGCACAGAGCGGCTCATCACATAGCATGGATAGATCTCCGCCTCCACAGCTGCATCGTCTCTCCTTACTCAAGTCACACATCCAATGGGCTCAAAAGCATTGCAATAGGATTTAGACGCTTGAGGGGCCTTTCAGCTTCGTCCTCCATCATGCAATATTTCTTAAGTGTTTTATGATTGTGAGGTATAGCTGATATAACCAATGTGTTCAACTGGTAGCTACAGAGCCAACCAAACCCTTGCCAAAAAGTTACAAACAATGCTGTGTTTTTTCTTTTATATATTTATGTCACCTTAAATGTCCCTTTTCATGTTTGTAATATTATTGTTGAAAAATGTGAGACACAATCTTATAAATTAAATAAGTTTGGTTGAGCATTTCATTTCCACTTTAGGGCACTAAAGGTGCATGGAAATATTCACAGAGACATTCCAGTATGTGCTCAGTCTCATAATGTGACTGTTTGTCCTTTATTTCAGAGTGAACTTTTCAGTTTGATGGTGTTATGTGGAAAAACCCAGAGACAGATCGAGAGCTGGTTTAGAATCCGCCGGAACCAAGACCGACCCAGTCAAACCAAGAAGTTTGCTGAAGCTGCGTGAGTCACTTTTTCTTGTACTCTTCTACAATACTTTAAGCATCACAGGAAGCCCACTGAAAGCCCCCTGAGTACAAGACAAATACAGGGAAGCACATCCAGCAGCTGAATGAACCACTTTCACCAAAACGACTGTCTAAGCAGAATTACTAATCTTAGGTTTTGTTTCACAGCTGGAGGTTCTTCTTCTACCTGTCAGCATTCATAGCTGGACTTGCCTCCTTAATCAACGTGAGTTTTAAGTGAAATCACGTTAATCTGAAATGAGTGTGAGCCTCTTCTAAACCTTTTCTGCTTCCAACTATATCCTTCTTGTCCTTCTTTGAACAGAAACCGTGGTTCTGGGACCATAGGGAATGTTGGAGGCAATATCCCA
Source organism: Jordanella pulchra (assembly GCA_034780135.1). Taxonomy (NCBI): domain Eukaryota; kingdom Metazoa; phylum Chordata; class Actinopteri; order Cyprinodontiformes; family Cyprinodontidae; genus Jordanella; species Jordanella pulchra. The sequence continues at coordinate 5,505 of JAUZNJ010034189.1, read as the reverse complement.
TTCAGGTAAAAACATAGATAGTATATCATACTTGGTGACAATGTTGTTAGTCAGCTAGTTTAATAAACTGGTTGTAATGTAATGTAGTGCTAAGATACAGTGCAGTGAAAAATATATCCTCTGTTACACACCATTCTTTGTTTCTGTCATACAAACATCTATTGATTGAATCAAATGTTCATTGTTTTAGAATAGAAAACATCCAAACTAACTGATGGGCTTGAAATACACAAGCACTACCCGGACCTGATTATTGTGTGAGCTGTAGAATCATAATAATCTAAAAAACAGAACCTGTGTGACAACATTAAGTACGCAAAATGATCGCAAATCCAACATATCATGTCTTAATCTAAAAAAAGATCAAGAATATCAGTCTAGAGAAAGGTTTTTGACACTGTGGAATGTGATGTTTATTTTTTCATGAATAAACTCAGTGGTGTGTATAAAATGTGTCCTATGTTTGTCTGAAATGTACTCATCCTTTCAGGAGGTTTCAAGTTTACCTTACTCTGCATCAGTTTATAAAAAAAAACATATTTAAAATAAGACATACAAAACCAACATACGGGGATTTAAAGGCAGAGATTTATCATTACTGGAAAACTATTATATTTTTGTTGCTTCATCAAAATTGCAAAGATTATGTGTGTCTAAAATTCTTGCATCATGTATCATAACATTAAATACATTTTTTCTTTACTCTTAGATGTATTTTATGTATAAAAAATCCTTACATCCAATCACACATACTTTATGTTACCAAATGTTCAATCATTTATTTAGTTCTTTCAAACCTTACAAAGAATCGATTATTATTAACCAGTGGTGTGCACAGACTTTTTAAAGGGTGGGAAAGAAAGGAATAAAAGGTTATATGTGGCGCATCCTCACCACTGTAGAGCGCACTTTAGCACGAACTTGGATCCACAGAGATCACTTTCGCACATTTGGGTTCAGCAGAGGGCAATTTAGTGCGTGTTTTGGCTCCTGAGAGGGAACTTCAGTACACATTTTGGCTCCCAAGAGTTCACTTTAGCACTCATTTTGGCTCCGGGAGGGCACACTAGCATGACTTAGTGCTCCCGAAGAGGCATTTTAGCCCCCCTGTGGACGTCATAATAAATGTTTATTGCTACATTTGCATAACTGACAGTGACTCTCTTTTACAGCCCTTAGAAAGAGTTCATTTCTGGTATTACATGCTGGAGTTGGGTTTTTATGGCTCTCTGATCCTTCGGATCTCTGTGGACGTCAAAAGGAAGGTAAAGATGTCAACATTCCTTCACTGATTCATGCTGCATTTTATTTGATTCATGCTGCCTTTTATTTTCCGTTTTAGTGCGATGCTAACAAGGCTGGCGTGTGAAGTTTCTCAGTCATCCATATCATTGTCAAGTTTCGAAGGTTCAGTTTAGGCAATGGACGTGAAGTTTTCTAGAAGACGTTTCACCTCTCATCCAAGAGGCTTCTTCTGTTCTAACTGATACTGAGGAGCTCTGAGATATATATACACTATAGGTGTAACAAAAGAATTAGGGGAGGGGAAAAAAAGGCAAAAAACAAAGGTGGCTTGGATTACTACTTGATGGGCCAAAGAGGTCACCTGGGAGGTGTTGATGGTCCTGAGGGGGGGGTTTACTCCATCGTCAGAGTGGTTTTGGTCCTGAACAGGAGAAGCCTCTTGGATGAGAGGTGAAATGTCTTCTAGAAAACTTCATGCCCAGTTACCTAACTTTCCAAGCATGAGCAAAAGATCAGATTCCTCTGTTGATATTTGAAGGTTATTTCTGTTTCTCTATGCTGACTTGTTCCATCTATATGTTTGGACCAGGATTTTAAGGAACAGGTGATCCACCATTTAGCCACCATCTTCCTGCTCAGTTTCTCCTACTGTGCCAACTACATCCGTATCGGCACCTTGGTCATGCTGCTTCATGATTCGTCTGACATACTGTTAGAGGTAACTGCACTGGAAAAAAAGAATAACTGCCTATCTTAGTTTACATAAATAAAAGAAGAGCATACAAATACTGATACAACTCAAACTCTGCAGGATTTATAGAATAACTTAGTACATTTTGAAAGCATGAAAGTATGAAATCTGTCCTTGTAAATCTGCTTGTGCTATGATGTTATTTGAGTTCAGATGGTCTTCTCTGGGTTTTTTTCTACATTATTGTTTTCTCCGAATCCCCACTGATTACCTAACATGAAGTTGAAGGGTTAATAAAGTTAGTAATGTTTTCATTTCTGCTGATTCTGCAGTCTGCTAAGATGTTCAACTACGGCACTGGCTGGAGGAAGACATGTGACTCTCTGTTTGTTTTGTTTGCGGTGGTCTTCCTTGTGACTCGACTGGTGATTTTCCCCAGCAGGTGAGAATTTGTCTTTAGCATGTACAGCAAAATGTGTTTATTTTGATGCAATGAAAAAGGTTTAATTTCTTTTTTAAACTTTCACCACTTAAATTAGATTTCATAGTGTTATAAAATAGTGTGTTAGACCAACACTGAGTAGTATAGAGCTGTTAAGTGGGAAGGAACTGATCATAAAAATCATGAACAGTCTAGTTGGTGTTTGCGTACAGCCCTCAATTGTTTCTAGAACCATCCGCTGCTGAAATTAAAGCTGTGTCTTTTAGAGGCTTGTTTCTTCTAGGTTTCCACATCAAGAGACTCATTTTCTTTCCTTATATTCCATATTTATTATTAGTCACGCTGGATGGGCGGTATCCTAGACTTTTACAATGCAATTCCAACAAATACATTTGTTTTAATCTTTACCCTTAAGTGAGTCTCTGTATTTAGGGTTGTTGTCCGGATATAGGATGTTTCGTTCTCATCTAATTAGAAAATACTACACCGAATATTTGCTGTGTCCCCCATGGCTTTTGGAAAACTAAAAATGGGACTTCGTTTGGCTTTCTTTCAACAATGCCTTTTTTACCATTTTTTCATTTTCCTGTTGACTGATTTTTCTACCTGAGCTGTAGATCCCTGCAGCTCCCTCAGAGCTACCATGGGCCTCTAGCTTTCTCTGATTAATCTTCTCCTTGCCTGTCAGTTTAGGTGGATGGTCACAAGTTATTTTTTTGTAAGAAATAAATATCTTTAAAATAAGACAATTTATATATTTTCATTTTCCCAATTAAGTACTTTTTGGTTGTAAGTGACCTAAAAAGTTGGATTATGAAATCTTTCGCTAAATACAGTAATTTCTCCTTACAGGATCATTCGTACCACCCTGCTTCTGTCCATGGAGGTCTTTGAGCCTTTCGTTGGCTACTACTTTTTTAACGTCCTGCTGATGGTGCTGCAAGCTCTTCACATATTCTGGGCAGGCCTAATCTTACGCATGGTTTACAAATTTTTTAAAGGCAAGGTGAGAAACAGCTGTGAAAACTGAGCTTAGGATAGCACTTCTAACCTACCCAAGAGTCAACAAGCTATGTTTTTTGTTTTATTTGTTATGAGTTAACCCTTGGTATTTGCTTTCTACAGCTGGAAAAGGACGAGCGCAGTGATGAAGAGAGTGAAGCAGATGTGGAAGAGGAGGATAGAGTGAGAGAAGAAAAGATGGATGAAGGAGGAGATTGTTATTGGGGAAAAAGTAAAGAAACTCTGAATTCCAAGCTATCTGTACTGACCAACAATTGTGTCCTCAATAACTTGAGCTACCACAGGTCCTCTGTGGCTAACAGAACACTAAAAGCTCAGTAAACACAGTTTTATGCCTAATATTATAGTTAATTTTCTATCCATTTAGCCCTCTAAAAACAATGGACTATTGCACACATGTCATTTAGATTGTTGTGTCATTTGGTGTTGTATTATAAATATTGATGTTTCTGTTCTTTTACAATAATCGCTGTGCTTCAGTGGCTTGAACTACAACTAACAAAAGACTAGAAAAACAACTAGCCCATTACTTTCTTCAAATTGTTATTAGGTTAGAGGAGAATGAGAATTTCAAAAATGAGAATTTCATATAGGATTTTATTTTTACTTTTCTGAAAACTCATTGCAGATCACATCTAGTGAGGAATACCTCGACATGAGGGACGGATTAATAAATTGTAACAAACTGGTGAAATATTTTGATGTATCTCAACAATCTAGGTACAAAATTCCAAAACAGTTGACTATATTTTTTTTTCGATGGGTTCTTCTTTGTTAAACGGGTTCTTCTCTTCTCCAAGAGACTTCTTCAGTCTGAGGGGTTACCGATAAAGTTATAAGCAGAGGAGTCAAAACGTTTCAACAAAGAACTCAACCGCAGGAATCACTTATCTATTTTGGATCTACTGAAACAGTTGTTATTCATTTGTATTTTATTTACATTTCTCTTTTGACATTGTGAAACAAATGAAACTACAGTGCATATCCATGTAGACTGTAAATTGTCTTGAAGTGATTTTTGTGATATGGTTTAACGTTTACATTTAGAATAATCCACAATTTTAAACTAAACGAGCAACAACTTTCCTGAAATATTCATAATTGGAGGAAAACGTAAATAGCAGAGGTTGGTTTCGATCCATCGACCTCTGGATTATGGGCCCAGCACGCTTCCGCTGCCTACTCTGTTTCGAAAGTCTCCTGCCTAAGTGTGACGAATATTAAATATTCCGGTACGGGTGAGTTCACCTATCTACTTCGACCTATATACATACACACACACATATAGATATATATGTTTGTGTGGATGTATGTATGTATATATAGTCGCTGTGTTAGCATCCTAGCATTTGCAGGCCTACGAATGCTAACTGCAGCATCTCAGCATGCTAACACTATAAGGGCATACTTAACATTATCGCAACTCAAGACGGTCAAAGTAACAACTGTTGTCTTACCCAACATCCATTCTGCACATGCTGTCCTGAGAAATTTCATAATGGTGAAAACGTGCGATATCCGTCTCTGTGGCGCAATCGGTTAGCGCGTTCGGCTGTTAACCGAAAGGTTGGTGGTTCGAGCCCACCCAGGGACGCATCAATTTTTCCCAATTTTAAATTTTACTGATTTTGTTTTTCAGAAATCGTATAGCTTACATACAACTCTTTTAATAAATCACAGCTGTCTCCATCTTTGTAATGTTTATGTTTTATATGTTCAAAGATTCTAACGGCTTTTAAATTCATCATGTAATGTTAAGATACCTAGCAATAACTTTTATGAGTGTCTCAGAGTATTTTAATCCTTATACAATTCTGTAACTCTGTTGTATCAAGCACATCAAAACTGTCACGCAGAGCCTGGAAAAATTAATCCTAAATTCCCCACGCTATAGTCGATTCGCCTCTCTGGCGTCCGTCGAGTTTGGTTCGCAACCTAAGAAAAAAAGTGGCTCTAATAAACTCCCATCAAATATTTTGTTGGAACAAAGCTGGTCCCGACTGCTACATACCTGGAGTGGAGGAGCTTTGAAAAGAAAGAAAGAAAGAAAGAAAGAAAGAAAGAAAGAAAGAAAGAAAGAAAGAAAGAAAGAAAGAAAGAAAGA